>JAYXIM010027436.1:0-123117 GCA_037575425.1 Anastrepha fraterculus
CGGTTGTTAAGGCCGATGATGTCAATATCATCGGCATACGCCAACAATTGTACGCTCTTATAAAAAATTGTGTCTGAGCGATTAAGTTCTGCGGCTCGTACGATCCTCTCCAACATCAGGTTAAAGAAGTCACACGACAGCGAGTCACCCTGTCTGAAACCTCGTTTGGTATCAAACGGCTCGGAGAGGTCCTTCCCAATTCTGACGGCGCTGCTGGTGTTGAGCAACGTCATCTTGCATAGCCGTATTAGTTTTGTGGGGATACCAAATTCAGATATCGCGGCATACAGATAACTCCTTTTCGTACTGTCGAATGCAGCTTTGAAATCGACGAAAAGATGGTGTGTGTCGATTCTCCTTTCGTGAGTCTTTTCCAAGACTTTCCAGGTCTAAAGCCACACTGATAAGGTCCAATCAGTTGGTTGACGGTGGGCTTCAGCCTTTCACACAATACGCTCGCTAGAACCTTATAGCCGATATTTAGAAGACTAGTCCCGCGGTAATTGGCACAGATTACAGGATCGCCCTTCTTATGGATTGGGCAGAGCACACTTAAATTCCAATCGGCAGGCACTTTCATCCGACCATATTTTGCATTGAAGCTGATGCATGCACCTTACCAGCTCCTCGCCTGTTTGAATAGCTCAGCCGGCAGTCCGTCGGCGCCCGCGGCATTCATTGAGAGTGCCAGTTTGGTATAGATTTTGGAGTAATGGCAACGATGAGGACTGGTAAACGATGAGGACTGTAGATCGATAGATAGATATGAGTTTCAACATGAGCTTTGGCTTCAAAATCTTATGCGATGTTTGGTTTTATTCGAGTAAGCCGCTATTTGGTGGCCTTATCATCAATTCTCAATCAATGGGATTGAGAAAATTCAAAATGTGTTTTTTAAGTATGGTTTATTATTTGCGGTCTTTACGATTTACTGCACCTCTTCCATCATATATGGTAATGCTCGTTTACTTCTTTTAAATCTGAAACCACAAGAAATTAGAAGAACTGTTCTCTTTATAAATTTTGTATATGACATTACAAAGGGAGATTTTGACTGTGCTGCCATTCTGAAAAAACTAAACTTTAATGTTGCAAGAAGTGAACTCCGAAACTCCTACCCATTTTGGGGAAGTAATAACAAAACAAATTATCCCCGAAACGCGCTAATTCCTTGCGTTCTTAAAAAATTCAACCGGATCTCATCTCTTATAGAGCTTGATTTTTCTTTGTCTAATGTTGTTTTCATTAAACTTCCGAAATCTTGTATAGAATCATATTTAATTAGAGTTCGTAGTCGGTAGGAATTTGTTGTTCATAGACTTTATATTTAAATAAATAAATAATAGCTTACAATGTCACAAATCCCACTTGAGCCCCAATCGCTGGCGCTTGGCACAGACGTACTTCCTCTACACGTAGTAGCATCAGTCTAGTTATTTATTAACCACACCTCGGTTGTTAATCCTTTGGGGACGAGTGTCAGTATATAACCGCCCAAGTCGTTCAACGTTACGGACGCGTGTCGGCATTTAGCCGCCCAAATTAGTTCGTAGCTGTAAGGCACGCGACGTCTGTAGTTCTGAGCGGTAGGTATAGGTGTAGGAGTCACGTATAGTAGGTATAGTAAAGGAGTCATTCAAAGACATTAGTCATATCTTCCTTATAATGTAAACTTACGATGTGAGACGACGGTAGAGTCAGAACGAGTTTCAGTTCTTCGATTCAGTTCTTAGGGTCTCTGCCAGAGGAACCAGCAGGCTTTTTATATATATATTTTATCCTACGCAGGATGGCTAAGCGATCTGGAGATGATACGTTAGATAGTAACAGTTCTGACGAATATTACTTTGAATTTGAAGACGGAAGGTGACGGCATTACTTCGTCAATTTGAACGATACCACACAATGCCGGAATATAGAATGCATACATAAATAGAACCAAACTTCTTTTTGTTTATTTATAATTTATTTTTGTTTGTTTATAATTATTTTTTGATTTAAAGGGTTAAAACAGGTTGAATTTTTTTTTCATTTTATTTCATTGTAAAATAGATACTTTGTATATACATATACTTGAACCACCCTTTATATGGGCAAATATTTTAACATTTTAATAATGTTTTTGGTTCGAAAGGAAATGACATGAAAGCGAATGTTTCGCAAAACTGACACAAAAGTGGGCTAACAAGTGAATTACTTGTACTGCACGAGCTGAGACAACTACCTCACCTTCAAAAATAAAACCCTGAAAGTTGCCCAAGTCTTCAGGTAACCGGGTGGCATGCAACAGCGGTAAGTTTAGAGGTGAAGTAGCGGTTTATACAAATAAGGCTTGTTGGCATTATATACAAAATACAAAATCCTATACAAAGATTTGCAGATTTAGTATTGCTTTTCCCAGCTATATGTAAGTATGCATATAGTTTTGTTGTGAAGGAGGTGAAAATGCAAAACTTCAGACAGGGAATCAATTTCGTGATTTCAAAGACACGCAACAGCAAACAGCGCAACAGTAGCAACTAAATTAAACAATATGAACAACAACAAGAAGCAAGAAAAGTTATACAGATTGATGTACATATCATACGAGCACATACCCAATAGAAGATACCCTTTGACATGTAAGTATGTATGTAAATATATATGAATGCATGTGCATTAATGTTTTGACAAGCAAAGTTGGCGAGGCAGGGAGCGTGAGGCAGATTATTTAGTATGCCGTGGAAGAATGATTGTATTTTAATGTAAATAAAGAACCAACAAAAGCTGCTGAACACAGCAAGACAATGTAGCCATTTCGTGGTATTGTGGATGGAGGCAAGGCTGATTGGGGTGACACGAAACACAATTGCTTACCAATTTGTAGCCAAATGAAAAAAAATAGGCAAAACCAAACGGTAGTCATTCCAATTTCATAGGCATTTACAGCATTTCATTTTCGCATTCAATCCACTCTGCTACTACTCGTCAGCCAGTGAGTTAATAAATCCTTTCCGCGTGCAGCCATTTGCATTTATGCTTCAAATCGTAATAAATACTTGGTACATTCCTTTACATAATCATCCATTTGCTATTTTTAACGGCAATGAGTGAAGAAGCGCATACGTAAAAATAGATATTTAAATTCCAAACTTACGAAAATTCCTACCTTACCTACAATTAGGTAATAAATAAAAATTCATAGTCGCAGTGCAAGTGGCATTTTCCAGTTAACAACCAATAAATGTCGTCGATAGATGATTTGAATCAGTCCTTCTGTGGCAGTCAAAGCGAAATGAACATTTGGAAAGGAAAATTGCTGGCGGATGTGCCATTCGGTAATGTGCTCATAGTGAGTGGGAAAGTGAAACCAAATCCGAATAAGTAAACATGAAAGCTTGACGAGCGAATACTGTAATCATTTCAATAATATTTCTGATTGTTTTTAAGAATTTGCTTGGACATAACCGATAATATTAAGGGTCAAAATGAGAGCGAAACGGTTTATTTGAAAATTGAGGCGAATTTTAGGGAGAATCAAATAATAAGGAGTATGTTTATGCCCGGCGAAGGTTGGCAACAGGAAGAGATCTCAAAGAATTGGAAATCTGATGGACCGAAAAATCCATTGGTGCCAGGCAAGTACAGCAAATCATGAGTACAAAGTGTGGACGACAGGGCGTATGAGTTATGTGATATGAGTGAGAAGCGAATGGGGATGTAAAATGAAATGGATTGATCGGGAGTTAAATTGAGGTAAAATAAATAAAGTAAAATAAAATAAACAAAAATACAATAAAGTAAAATTAAATTAAATTCAAGTAGTGAAATTCAATAAAAATACGAAAAAAAGAAAGTAATTAAAATAAAACAAAAATAGCTTAAAATAAAATAAGATGAAAAAATATTAATAAAAAATAAATAAACAAAAGTACAATAAAGTAAAATTAAATTAAATTCAAGTTGTGAAAATCAATTAAAAAACGGGGAAAAAATAAATAAATTAAAATCAAACAAAAGTAGCTTCAAACCAAGTACAATAAAATAAAATAAGAAGAGGAAAAAACATAATAAAAAAAAATTAATTAAAATAAAACAAGAATAGGTTAAAATAAAGTAGAATAAAATAAAATAAGATGAAAAAAATAAAAACGTAATAAAAAGTAAATTAATCAAATCAACGCAATGAAATTGAACTAAATATTTAGAATGAAGTACAAATTAGTAAAAATAAATTTAAAAAATATTTTAAAATGAAATATAAGATATACTAAAATTCAATAAATGAAATGATAAATAAAATGAGATGACGTTAAGTTGATACAACAAAAATAAAAAATTAAAATTAAATTAAATTTAAAAAATAAAGTGAAATGAGATAAAAATAAAATAACGTTAAAACAAAGAAAAACCTTAGATTAAACTAAATTAAATTGAAATTGAAATGAAAAAAAAAATAAAAATAAATATAGCAAAAAACGAAATAAAATATCGTAAAATGAAATAAATTAGCTCAAATAAAATAAATCAGATGTAATGAAATTCAACAACATAAAGCTAAATGAAATTAAATATAAAAAAATAGAAATAAAAATAAAAAATAAAATAAGTAAAATAAAATAAGATAAAAATAAAAAAAATATAAAAAAGTAAAACAAGATGAAAATAAATACAAATTTAATAAACAAATTTAATATGAAATTCAATTAAATAAAATAAAATTAAGTAAATACAACAAAAATTAGCTTTAGCTCTTTAAGTGGAATAGATATTTATAATTGTTACTCTTTTAATAAATAAATAAATAAAATAAAAATAAAAATTAAATTAAATAAATAAAGTGTAAAAAATAAATATAACAAAAAACGAAATAAAATAAAATGAAATTAAATAAAATAAATCAGATGTTATGGAACTCAATAATATAAAACTAAATTAAATTAAATTAAAAAAAATAAATAGAAATAAAAAATAAAATATATATATAATTGGCGCGTACACCCTTTTTGGGTGTTTGGCCAAGCTCCTCCTCCTATTTGTGGTGTGCGTCTTGATGTTGTTCTACAAATGGAGGGACCTACAGTTTTAAGCCGACTCCGAACGGCAGATATTTTTATGAGAAGCTTTTTCATGGCAGAAATACACTCGGAGGTTTACCATTGCCTGCCGAGGGGCGACCGCTATTAGAAAAATGTTTTTCTTAATTTTGGTATTTCACCGAGATTCGAACCGACGTTCTCTCTATGAATTGCGAACACGCACCAACCCATTCGGCTACGGCGGCCGCCAAATAAAATAGGTAAGGTAAAATAAGATAAAAAACTAAAAAAACTAAAAAAAAAAAATAAAGCAAGATGAAAATAAACACAAATACAATAAAGAAATATAAAATTCAATTAAATAAAATAAAATTAAGTAAAAAATAAAATAAAATGAATAAAGTAAAGTAAAACAAAAATAAAAATAAATTTTTTGTTTTTTGGTAGGACTGTTATAAGCTTACATGGCAAATTTCAGCGTGATATGTCACATAGTTTGTTTTCTGTGCTACTGTAAACAAGTCAAGATCGAGTGTGGAAAATTTTGAGTTGTGACCTTTTTGTATTTAGGGTGCGATTTCTACAGGTATGCGCGGTGTTCCTATGTGCGATGGGACTGCCAAACCTACTCACATAAACATAAAAATAAAAAATTAAATAAATAAAAATGAAATAAAATAACGCTACATAAAGTAGATAAAATAAAAGGTTTACATTAAATTAATTAATTATTAAAATTAGATAATATTAAAAAATAAATTAATAAAAATGTAATCATTATTTGTTTACAAAATGTATTTCATATTTATTAGACGAATATCTGCGAGTGTTAATTATAAGAACTATTATGGGATAATTATTGTGTATCTTTACACGCTGTATGCGTGACCCCTCAAACTGTTCACCAAGGCTGAATTTTGAGTGATTTAGCGCAAAAATAGTTTTTTTTTGGCAGACCAACTTTTTTTAAGCTTCCCTAAATCATACATGCATAGTACGCACTCTTAGCTATAAACATCATTTTCAAAAAGTGACTTACAATAAAAATTACGAATATTTGAACAGTAAATTATGATAAAATTAAAATTAAATTAAATTTCATAAAATTAAATGTTTATAACTTTTATAAAAATGGTTTCTAAATTTAATATTGTGTAGTAAAAGGTATCATTTTGCTAAATTATTATTTTTTAATCTTTGACTATCATCATTCAAAGCGTCAACACGACGGCGCGCATTCTTATTTTCCAGCTTTCTCATATTTTAATTTTTGTTGTTTTCAATTTTTTAAGTTATAAACCGATAAAATTATATGCATTTCTTTTAATTCAGATTAAAATTAACCAAACATAATAATTAGGATTGAAATAGGTCAGCGTCATAACGGTGGCCTTCATTATTGTCCTGGAATTATTCCTGACGTGGTGGACTATTTTTGATGTTGATTCTTATTCAGCGCGGAAATATGTTTGTTCCTATAAAGTTGAACGGTAGGGTTGGAGGAGGAGTATTCTACAAAGAGCTCCCCTCCAAACTCAAATTCAGGTTACCGGATCACTGCAGTGTATTCCAAGCAGAGGTAGCCGCAATCAAAGAAGGAGCTGACTGGCTACTTACTTGCGTAATAACTGTTAAGAAGGTAAATATCTACTCCGATAGCCAAGCGGCAATTAGGGCGTAGGCTCTATTATGGTGCATTTGAAACTGGTTAGGGAATGTTTGGTCTTTCTCTCTCGATTGCATCAGAATTCTTCGATAAAGATAATTTGGGTGCCTGGTCACAGTGACATTGCTGGAAACTGCGAAGCCGACGAGCTGGCCATACAAGGGACCAGTGAGGTAGTGTGCCCGCGAAAGGAGAGGATCGGGATTCCCTTGACAACCTGCGCTCTACTCCTGGAAGGATGGGCTTTGCACCAACTCAGCGAACGTGTAAGGTCGCGAAGTCCTTCTGGTCACGTTTGGATCGGAGGCGTTCGAGGGATATTCTGAGGATGACAAAATTTCATCTCTCAAATTGCGTGGGCATCCTCACGGGGCACTATCCGCGGGGTATACATGCCGAGAGACTCGGAATTACTTTGAGTCCTTTCTGCGTCAGTTGTATGGAAGATGAGGTGGACTCATCTCAGGACCTCTTCCTTAGCTGCCCAGCTCTCGCGGGACTAAGATTCAAGCATCTTGGTTCTCACTTCTTTTCTGCGCCTGTTGATATAGCAGGTCTTAATATCTGACGAACTTCATCAGCAATATAAAGAGGCTAATACAACCGCAAATTTGTCGCCTTTCATAGTCCACAAACACTCAACCCTCCCCACCCCTTTTCTTTTCGTCCTATCGTTTTTTCCTTCAGCTCTCCTTCCCCCCTGGCAATGGTATCACAAAGGATGAACCAAACATCTTTCGACCAAGTGGGCCCACTCCCTGGGCAACCATTACTACCTAACCTAACCTAACCTAACCTATAAATGAAAACATTTCACATTTCGTAGGAATATGCAATTTTTGCTTTTTCATTATTTTGCTCGAAAGTAGTTATTTATTATTTGTTTTTTGGTCACTCTCATAAGATCTTGGGTTGGCATTGGGTGTTTCTAATTGTCGCCAAATAGCACGCGGAAGGTAAATTAATTACCTTTTTTGTATTCAGCGAAAATCGCCAGTGTGTTTACTGCCCTAATTGAATAAAAAGTGTGTGCGTGTATTTTTTTTTTAATTCCGGTTTCATAGGTATAAGCTTGATATTTTTGCGTTAATACGTAAATTAAATGAACATTTAAAAATCAAATCATTTTTTCTACCTTTTTATTGTATGTTCAGGAAAAACATTCACATTTCGCATTGCTGTTCTACAAAAATGCTTCGAAATCTACATAAACGACAATCTCTATGGAGCCTTCGAGTTTGTGAAATTTCCCAAACCAATAAATTTCGTAATGGTTTACGGTGACTTTGAAAAAATCACACAATTCCATCAACGAATGCTATTTCCGCTCGTCTTTCCGAGAAGTTTGATTTGTCCGGAGAAAATTGCTTTTCAAAGTGATGTACCAAAGAAATACGAAGTTGGTAAGCTGAAAAGAGAGATTGAGAGAGAAGAGTGAAAGAGAAAAATAATCATTAAGAGAATATATGCACAAGGTGGCGCAAAATTAATCACCTTATCGGAAGATTTATAATTTTTGCAAATGGCCTCGTACGTCAATGATAATTGACACCTGTGAAGTAGGCAGCTACAGGCAAGCAATGAGGCGCGTAAATATCAAAATAAAAACTTCCATCACTCAAACAATTTTTTTATTTAGTAAAAAAGTCGTTGAAAAACGACATAGGATGATTAATTTTGCGCCATCTCGATTTGTATTTATAAATATTTTTCTTACTTTTCATTATTAATAATTTGGCAATTCCAAAAAACAAACAATTTTTTTTTTCAATTTCATACCTTAAAATATTTTGCACTTTCACCCACTTTAAATTTCATTTTATTGCAACAGGTACCGTTGTTGCTATGGAGTGCATTGCTAAAGGTCCACCGAATACGGCTTTCTCCATTTGCTTCCAATGCAATGACACAGGGCGCATTGTGCTCAAGTTTCATGTGAATTTTGAGACTACAACCGTGTCACGCACTTACGAGCGGCCCGATAATAGGCAAGCAAAAAATTTACTACCCTCCTATTCGTTTTTTCTGCCTTTTCGCGCAATTATTAAAAATTTATATTTTGCTATTTCCAGTTTTTCATCGGATGATGAGGAAACTGATGGCGAGTTTCCATTTCAACGTGGCAAGATCTTCAAAATCGCATTCGGCATTGGCGACAAGGCATTCATAATTGCGGTGAATGGCCAATATTTTACCTACTACAATTATCCTATTCGCACATTTGCCATATCGACACTGAAGTGTTTCACCAATAATGTTGGTGATTTTGCGGTGAAAAATTTGGAATATCATTGCGATTCGCCCTTATTGACGCGCGTCGAAAAATTGTCGCTCATTTAATTGGAAATCCTAAAAAAATATATAGATTAATAATATTATATAGCAAATTGTTGTATTTGCGTTTCATACGTAGATTTTTGGCATAAGCAGTGGTTAGTTCAAGCACATCAAATTACATATTTTATATTTGCAAAAATCAGTAGGAGCACCACACTATTGAAGTCACCCTGAAGTATATGTACGTAGAAGTTACTAAGAAATATAAAATACTTTAATAAAATATTTAAAAAAACATATAGGTAATGATATTCAAAAAAAGAAATAAAAACTTTACTACCTTTTAATTTATTGCTTCTCTAGCAAGTTAGGTTATGTTGAGTGGCTGTCTTTCGGCACACTTAGTTCTGAATAGTCCCATTGTGATACCATTGGAGCTCGTCCTTTGCACTTCTGAATTTTCTCTGAACCAACCTGTGGATTTAACGTATTTCGTTAGTTAATTTCGGCAGCCATATTTGAGAGACCTCTTCAATGCTGCCAAGAAAGGCGAATCCGAGTGTGGAAAGCCTTTTTCTGTATAGAGCAATGCATGTACGCAGGCGGTGTTCCACGGTTTCCTCTTCTTCAGTATGTTGACAACTTCGACAAAAGTCATTATGTGGTAACCCTTTTTTTTTCTTTTTTTTTGTGGTGGGTGAGGAGGGTTTAAAATGCTTT
This sequence comes from Anastrepha fraterculus, assembly GCA_037575425.1. Lineage (NCBI taxonomy): Eukaryota > Metazoa > Arthropoda > Insecta > Diptera > Tephritidae > Anastrepha > Anastrepha fraterculus. The sequence goes on from JAYXIM010027436.1 coordinate 9,682, forward strand.
CGCACTTACAGCGAGGGTCGTCAACTGCGTCGAATGGTGTAGCCACTAAAAAAATCCCTCCTTCTCGTCTGACGAGACTCTTTTCCGGAACTACCTTGCATTACTTCGGGAACGCCCGAAACGGTGTCCATTAAATGGACCAATACTATTCACCCACGTCTGGGTCCAACATATTTGTCGCCAGCTTCATGCTATAGGCTCGTCTTCTAATGTCTCGGTGCCGTCATAACAGTGGTATGTGTGGCATGCTCTCAGGCCCCTCTCACCTAGGCGTATGGATGTTATACGCTACCGAGGTTTCTTTTGCATCTGCAGCAAAGAAGATGTTGCGGTAATATTATACCGTCTTATGCCGTTGTGAGCACATGACTCGACCGCCTGTTATTTGTCGTCAGTTTGGAAACAGTCCATCTCCTATCGAGGGCTGATTTGTTTTTCTCTGCGTGTTGCGCTGCCACTCCGCGCGTTGCAGGTGCAGCATTACCCTCTTTGCAAAAATTTGAACTGCGTTCCCACAGTCATTTGATGCACACATATTGTTGATTAAGCTGTCTGGACTCAGTTGTTCACCCAAGACTAACTCAAGCGTTCGGCGTTCTTCGTTGAAACGATCACAGTAGAAGAACACGTGCTCCGCTCTTTCTATTGCATTGTTGCAGCTTGGACAGAAGGAAGTGTCCTCCATGTGAAAACGATGGAGGTACTCCAAGAAACATCCGTGACCGCTCAATATTTGGGTTAAATGGTGGTCTACGTCACCGTGCCTTCTGATCACCCATTGGCGAATTATGGGGATAAGTCTATAGGTGCAATGTCCGTTAACAGATGAGTCCCACTGCTTTGCCATTTTTCTAACGAATGCAGACGTTCTGCAGTTTTCGCTTGAATTGTCGGCTTTACTCCTTGTCTGCCATAAAGTTGTTCCATATCCTGTATAAGTATATCTATTGGGATCTTTCCAGCGATGACGCAACTCGCGTCGTCTGATACGGTCCTGTATGCGCACGCGACTCTTAGAGCATTTCGTCGGTGCACTTGAGCTACTGGTCCAACACTCGATGGCTCAACTCCTGCCCATATAGGAACAGCATGTAAGATAACTGAATCCACCACACTTGGCAAGAGGTGCCTTCTGGACACCGTTGAATGCCGCTACTTTGGAACCCACACTTTCTAAATGTTGCTTAAAGCAGAGCCGTGCATCAATCATTACGCCTAGATACTTTTTGCCTCTTGCGACAGTATTTCATGGCCACCTATTTTTCTTCGCGCAGTTACGAGGACCGCTTCTGTTTTTTGACGGCCAACTTCAGCCCCGCTGCAGAAAGCCACAGTTGGACCCTAGCTGCTGCATCATTACACTTCTCCTGCAGGTGGTCTAGCTTCTTGTCCGTAACCACGTGAGCAATGTCAACGGCATAGTCTACCAGTGTTGCTTTATCCGGCAATGTTAAGCTAAGTGCTCCGTCGTACATGGCATTCTACAGTGAGGGTCCAAGGACTGATCCCTGAGGGACGCCACCAGTGACTTTATATGTCTTTAGACCGTCATCCGTATCATACTACTATTTGGTAACCCTAGTCTATTTGCAGGTCTAGCAGGTTAAGTATCATAATACCGTCGTTTTCCGAAAATAAGGCATCCTCCGAAAATAATCCCTGTGACAAAAGAATTCGTTAAAAAATGCTGTTGATCTATTAAGTATAAGTAATAATATGTTTAGTTTTTTCCTAATACTCGTATCTCAGAGAAATGTTTGAAACAAAATAATCCAAGCATTGTTGCAGTTGAGAATCTTAGAATTTTTTCGGTACCCCTCCGCGATCTTTATCACTCAAGTCGAAATTGCCACTTTGGAAGCGTCGAAACCACTCTTTACAAGTTACACGAGGTGTGTTCAAAAATTATCGCGAATTTTGTGTCATCCTTTCATGGGCCTTTTAAGTTTCGGGAACAAGAAAAAGTCACAAGAGGCCAGATCTGGGGAATACGATGCCTGTGGCATGTGGCATCATTAGTGTGTTGTGTTTGGTCAAAAAGTCTCGCACAAGCAATGATATGTGACCAGGCGCGTTATCGTGATGCAAGAGCTAATTTTTGTTCTTCACAAATCCGGCGTTTCTGGCGGATTGCTTCGCGCAAATTGCGCATAACTTGCAAGTAATATCCCTTACTAACCGTTTTACGCCGTTGCAAGAACTCATGATGCACAACGCTTCTGCAATCGAAGAAAACGGTAAGACACACTTTTACATTCGACCGAACTTGGCACGCTTTTTTCGGTCTTGGTCCGTGCGACAGTTTCCATTGAGATGATTGAGCTTTGGTTTCCACGTTATAACCATAAATCCACGATTCGTCACCAGTTATGACCCCTTGGAGAAAATTTAGGTCGTCGCGGACAGAGTCCAACATCTCATTAGCAATGTTCATGCGATGCTTCTTTTGGTCGAAACTGAGCAGTTTTGGTACGAGTTTTGCGGCGACCCGTCTCGTGCCCAAATCATTGAAAAAAATCGAATGGTACGAGCCAATCGATATGTCTAGGACCTCAGCAACTTCTCTAACGGTGATTCGACGATTGGCCAATACCATTTTCTTCACTTCATCAATTTTTTCGTCTATTGTTGAGGTGCTCGGGCGTCCGGCACGCTTTTCGTCATTCACATCTTCTCGGCCTTCTGAGAACATTTTGTACCACCGATAAACGTTACTTTGGTCCAAAGTAGTTTCTCCCTATGACACAGTCAACATTAGGAATGCAACCGCGCACTTAATTCCGTTTTTCACACAAAATTTGATACAGGTTCTTGGATCCATCTTTTTGAATAGGTAAAAATCGAAGACGAGCCGAAACACGTGCAAGCAAAGCAGCTGTCAACAATTAACTGAACATTCAAAATGACCGAACTCGTCGGCATGAGTGAGAGACATGAGTGCCAACTTATCGCCACAAAAAAATCGAAATTCGAATATACGTAGCTTGCAATTTTCGTTAAAAGGTAATAATGAAGCATGACTTCCCGCAAAAGCTGTTTTTTTTCGGGATGAACCTAGACATTTTTGACGTCAGATAAAAAAGGATCTTTTCGCTTCAAACGAATGTCAACTACTGCGATCGAGATATCACATACATATACAGTGGCCGACAGAAGTCTACATACACCCCTCCCTTTCGTTGTTTACAAAGTACAAACACTTTCCTTAAAAATGTGTTTATGCAATTTCATTTGAAAAAAGAGTTCGACTTAACTAAAACAAATCCATTCTTAAGTTACGCTAAAAAAACGCTAAAACAGCGTTGACAAAAATGTACATACATACATAACCGGTTTCCTGATATCCTATATTGTGATAACGGTAAAATACGTTTGTCTATTTGTTTCCTGTTTTTATGTTTGTTGCTTTGCTAATATTGATTTTAGTTGCAATTTGAATATTTAAGCATCTACAATGGCTCCTCGAAAAGAAATATCAGTTGACGTTAGAAATTTAGTTATTCAGCACAGGAAAGAAAAAAATCATATGGGGAAATTTTAAAAAATCTTAAACTTAAGTCGTGCAACAGTCCAGACCAATGTAAAAAAACTTTAAAAATAGTGGTTCCACCGAAAATAAGCTGCGCAGGGGTCGCCCGAGCAAACTATCTCGCAAAGATGTCAGCTTGATTCTAAAAGAATTGGACAAAAATCCAACAGTCTGGTCCGAAATTGGCCGAGGATATAGCAAGCTCATCCAACAAGTGTGTTCATCCCAGAACAATTCAAAAAGCTCTGAACAAAAGCGACTTTCATAGTAGAACACCACGAAAGAAGCAGCTTATTTCTGAAAAACACCGTAAACTTCGCCACTAGTTCGCCAAAGAACACAGGGAAAAGGGGATGGATTTTTGGCAAAAAGTTTTGTTTACAGATGAGTTGAAGTTTAATATATTCGGTAGCGATGGAAGAGCAAAAGTGTGGAGGATAAAATACTCCACTGAGTACGAAGAATTTTGTATCAACAGTGACGCATGGTGGTGGCAATGTACTATAATGGTCTGGGGAGCTGTAGCTGCATCTGGAGTTGGAAGATTAGTATTTATTGAAGGTAATATGGATCGTTATAAATACAAATCACTATTGGAAGTCAATCTGAAATCTTCGGTGGATGATTTGGAGCTTGGTCCAGATTGGGTCTTTCAACAGGATAACGATCCAAAGCACACAGCACACATTGTGAAGGATTGGCTGATTTACCATGCTCCAAGGCAATTAAATACACCACCGCAAGGCCCAGATTTGTATATTATTGAACATGTCTGGGAAATTTTAGATCGAAAAATTAGAAAAAGTCCGATTTCAAGCTCAAAGAATGACTAATAGAAGCTTGGAACAATATAACTTCTGCAGAGTTAACAAATTTAGTCACCTCTGTGCCACGACGGCTTCAAGCTATAGATAATTGATGCTAATGGGGGACCAACTAAGGTGTCTCAAAGGGAAAGAATGTGCAACGAGATGGCAGATCGAAAGAAATGAAGCCATTCACCTCTTTTTTCCAATCCCCTTACATCGCCTTCACGTGGTGACACTGTTAACCTAGTGCGGAGATCAAGTAGCTATCTTTTTACAAGAAATAACAAACCTTGATGGATGCCCTAGGAACGAAAGATCCCCCGAAGGGGGACTGGCCTTCAGGCTGACAACCTAATGTCAGTATAAAAAAAACTTGTCTCGACACATCAACAACAGCCTCGGATAAGAAATGGACATCAATACCGACCCGTGCAACGTTGAAAGGACTATGATTTGACACTTGGAACATGGAATGTATTGACTATGCTGCAACCTGGAAAAATGGAGGAAATTGCAGACGAACTAATGAGATATCAAACAAATATTTGTGAGAAAGAAAGCTTACTCGATTTTTTTTAGTGGTTCTGAAACTCAAGGCTTACGCGGAACAGGATTCTATGTAGACAGTAAAACCAGAAAAAGCATATTGAATTTTTCTCCCGTGAACGATCATATATATATGTTATTTAAGATTGCAAGGTAAATTTCAAAATATAACTATTATAAGTATATATGCACCTACAAAAGATAGCACTGGTGCTATAAACGATAAATTCTATGACGACCTTGGTGACGTAACCAACAATATTTGCAAACACGACATTTTATTGATTGTAGGCGATTATAATGCAAAGGAAAGGAAGAAAGCATCATCGATAAAGTTGCGGGAAAATTCTCTATACACAACCATACAAATGACAATGGTATACGAATGTGTAACTTTGCGAGTGCCCACGGGTTATTTGTCAGTAGTACAGCCTTCAAGCACAAACGAATTCATCCTCAAACTTGGAAAATGACTGGCCGCAATATGGCTAATCAGATCGTTCATATACTTGCTGACAAAAGACATGCTACATCGGTCATAGATGTGAGATCATATAGCGGCGCTTGCTGCGACACAGATCACTATCTCGTGGTAGCTAAGTTACGACAACGAATTTCAATAGTAAATGACAACAAAGGCTACATATAAAGAATTAAAGTGGAATACAGATGAACTTATAAATAATGAAGATATGAAAGCAAAGTACAAAGATACGATTGAAAACATTTTATTTAATGAAAATAGCACAAATAATGACTCAACTGAATTAGATATTGAAGATCAATGGAATAAACTGAAAGCTGCAATCATAAAAACCGCAAAGAATACTATTGGAGAGAAGAGATCAGTAATGAACGAATGGTATGATGAGGAACGCAGAGCAACTAATTATGCCAAAAAGGAAGCTAGAGTAAAATATATGGAAAGAAACACACGTAAAAATAGTGGAGAAAAATGGTTGATGAAGTTATGGTCCACCACGGATTGTGAAGCTAAGAAGAAGAAGGTGGACCAACTAAATACTAAGAAGCAATATTACTTAGAGTTAAGTGAAGTTTTTCACACAGGAGTAAGATATTTGTGTACTGTATGTAGACTTTTGTCAACGTTGGTTTTAGGTTTTTTTCGATAGCTTTGCTATTTTATGTTAATGTATGGATTTTTTTAAGTTTATAATGATTAGAAAAAGCTTTCAAATAAAACTGTGTAAACACATTTTTCATGTAGACTTTTGTCGATCACTGTACATCTTGAAATCACCACTACCAGGGAACACAAAAATAGTATCAGCAGCGACACCTCTTTTGCGAGGGCGGAAACTTATTCCCATATCCAATAAATAAATCCTAAACATATAATTGACAAATTCAATTCAATTTCATTTTATTTTAATCGTTTTTTTTTTTTTGTATTATTTTGTTGTCATGTTTTTGGCATTATAACTTAAATATTTCTACCACGATCCATAAGTAGTTTTATTATATTAATATTAGCGTGTATTTAACGGTTCTCATATACATACATATGTACACACATACATACATAAGCACCGCTTTACTGATATTTTGACTAAAATGTTTTGTTAGGTAAGTTGCAAATATACCAGACTTACTTTACTCGTTATGTATGTATGTTTGTATGTAAATTTATTAGATATCCATGACAACTACTACTGTCACTTTGTAATTTCGTTAAAACACCGCTATTGTATAACTTTCAAATATTTTATGTTTCGGTATGAAAACTAGACATATTTTTTAAGTGTATATTCATACATATGCATGCGACGGTCTCTGCAAACATGCCACATACGACTACGTACATATTTTTGTATAATAATAATAATTTTGTGTTTAAACGTACATTTGTTTATGTTGGTATGTTGTTGTTGTTGTTATAGCAGCATAAACATCCCCATATACAGTGACGGACATAAGTATAGACACAATAACGACATTGAAAGAAAAATCAAGTTTTTCCAATCAACAAAAGAAAAACTGTTTATTCCGCATAAGTTACGCATACTCATACATTTTAGTTAAGAAATCTAGTTTTAATTTTTGAAAATTTAAAGCGCTTAAACCATTAAAGCGCATTAAAAGAAAAGTAAAAGCAAAAGTAAAGCAATATTTGCTGGACAAAAGTATAGGCACAGTTCTTTTGTATGTTTAAACTTTAAAGATACAATTAAAGGTTAGTACTTCGTTGGAAGGCCTTTTTGTTTTAATACGGCTTTCAATCTATTCGGCATTGAGTGCACTAATTTTTGCGTAGAATCTTTGTCAATATTAAGCCATTCTACTTTTAATGATGCTTTCAATTCAGGCTTCGTGAAAATCACACATTTTCTGACTCGTCGTTCCAATTCCTCCCACAAGTGCTCTATAGGATTGAGGTCCGGAGACTGTGGGGGGTGCGGCAGAACATGTGCCGTGTGATAAGCAAGCCACATCTTTACATCATGCGCCGTGTGCTTAGGGTCATTGTCATGCTGAAATGTTGAGGAGCTTGATAGATTCAACTGATCTTCACTTCTTTTTGAGATTTTCTTTCAATATGTTCAAATAAACTGATTTGCCCATTAGTCCTTCAATAAATATAAGCTCCCCCACACCTACAGCAGACATGCATCCCCAAGCATTAATCCTCCACCAACGTACTTCACACTTGGTGCTAGATTTTGTGCAGCGTAAGCTGTGTTGCGTTTCCGCCACACAGTTATGTGGCCGTCTGAACGAAAAATATTAAATTTGCTTTCATCTGAAAACAATACATTGTCCCAACAACTAAGAGGCTGGTTTTCGAATTGTTTTGCATATGCCACCTTTTTCTTTGGGTTGGTTGCAGATATGAAGTGCTTGCGCCTAGCCACACATGCTTTGCACCCAGCCTGATTCAGTACTCGTCTAATTGTCTTGGCATGGACTTCTTTGCCAAAATCTTGTATTAGCCCCGCCGCGATCTGCGTTCATGTAATTTTCGAATCATTTTTCGCACAATTTGCGATCGCTCTCGGTCTGTTGATTTGCGCGGACGACCACTTCGCTGCGAACTTGTGAAATTCGTTTGCCCTTTGAAGCGGTTAACAATGGTGCGTATGGTGAAACGGCTTCGATCCATCATTTCTGCGATCTCCGCAAGCGAATTTCCTTTTAAATGCAAATACATTATTATTTTTTACGCTGTGATTCTGTGATTTTCTTTCCTTTTGGACTCATTGAGACGGAAAATCTTACACAACGCACTAATTTTCACTAATCTTGCACACAAAACTAGTAAATTTAAGTAACGGTATATTAGAACATATGTTTTGTAAAAAAGAGTTGCTAGCTATACACAAAGTGTTTGAAATGGGAAAAGAAATTGTGAAAAATTGTGCCTATACTTTTGTCCCCATGAAAGCTCACATTTTTTACATTTTAGATTCGATTACCTTTCTCGTAACAAATATAATAAATATAAAACTAGGTTTAAACATTTAATAAATGGATGAATAACATGTAATTGAAACGAAAACGGAGAACAATACGCAAATGTTATAATTCCTTAAATGAATGGGGAAAGCTTGTTGTGCCTATACTTTTGTCCGGCACTGTATGCACGGGAGTGCTGCTGTAGCGACAGTCCTTGGCCGGATGTAAATCCGCGTCGCTCCGGTAGCGTAGAACCGACTGCCGTGGGCATGCACTCGTATGTATTTATGTTTTGTTGATCTATCGCATGCCTAAATTTTGAGTTTTTTTTTTGTAATCTTATTTATAAGTGTGTGGGTGTGTTTGTGTGTGTGTTTTGTTGGTTAATTTTTATGCACCTACTTTAATATTATATTTAATTTATTCATCAATAAAAACATTTTCGTTATCTCTATATGTATGTGTTTTATGCATACATACATACGTGTATGTATATGTATACTCATTAATGCAAGTATGAAAATATTTTTCTTTATATTTATTTATGTAATTTTATTTTTATTTATTTATGTATTGCTTAGGGCTCTTTTACAATTTCGTTTTTTTTTTGTTTTTGTTATTTCAAATATGTATGTATGTATGTAGTTTGAATAAAGAAATGCTTGTGGAAATAGGTTAAGTTTTTTCCCAAATATTTCAACTTTATTTTTTTTTTGTTTTTTTTCTGCTTCTGCTTTTATTGTTGTTGGCTGCGTATCCTGTATTTTTTACTTGTTTCTGTTTGTTTGATAGCATATCACATCAACTTTCAGTGTTTGCAATAAATATTTTCTTCACTTCACCGAGTTTTGGACTTAAAACAAACTCGGCTTTTAATTCAAAAAGGGACGGTAAAATTTACTTACACTAAAATCATTTTTACTGCTTTAATTTCGAAGTACAAGTTTTTCGTATAAGTAATTTCAAGTTGTGTAATAATTTCAAACTTTGTTTTGGGGAATTTCCGTAAAGTTAACGTGAAAATTTTTACCTATGAAAGTATTTTATTATATTGAAGTATATTTTCTCAACTGTGTACTTTCAAAATGTTGCTCGTATTGGCTTTCAAATCTCATCAAAAGAGTTTTTTGTGGTTTAGTAATAATTAAAAAACACCAAATTTCAATTTTTCAACAAAACATATTCTAAATCTTGAATAAGTAGTTCAAGTGCATATTGCACTGTATTCTCATATGTATAGTATGTATAGAGTATATTTATGTAATAGAGTATATGTAATATACGTAAATAGTTTAGAACAAATGCGAATGCGTATAATATTCGTTAGTTTTTCTTAAGAGTTTTACTTCAACGAAATTCCATTGAATGGCTCGGTATGAGTACAAAATGTGTTCAGGTGATTTGACAAATACAGATGTAAGTATATAAAGTATGTATGTATACGATTTAAAATTGTCACACATATACATATATTAAACTGATAACGAAAAAATAAAAAATATTGTACATCAAAATATTAAAAAACCTTTGATCCTGGTCAGAGTAAAGTGGCGCTTAGAAGCAGCAATTTGGCGTTTAGAAGTCAAACGCCAACTTTAGAGACAACTTTATATCGATTATGATCAGCGCGCCAAACATGTTTTTTCAATATAAAGTGTATAAGACATAAATAAAAAATAAATAATGAAAAATTGGCGCCTACACTCCTGTTAGGTGCTTGGGCGTCATACTTTCTACAAAACGGTTAATTAAGCAGGCTTTTCAGTAGGGTGTTCTATCTTCAAATCGAGACGAATCTATTAAAGGTGGTATCGGTAAATCAGCTGATTTATTTTTTTTATTTCGCCGTGTTCATGCGGCTGTCAGTGCAGAGTGAAACAAAGCGAATTCATTCTTTATTTTCTACTTTCCAATACTTTTCTTTGAGAATCAAACGTACTAAATATTGTTGTTGGTCTAATGACACACCACCTTTAATCATGTTGATCAAGTTGTTACATACAAAAAATAAAAATAATACTCTACCATCAATAATTTCATAGTCAAAATTATGAAGGAAAGAAAAAAAATGCTTTATCTCAATTATATCAATATTTTTTGTTTTTTTTTTCTTTAATTTTAAAGATAGAACACGCTTATTGAAAATAAAGTTGTATTTAAAAAGTTTCAAGTGTAATTGACTAGCCATTACTGTAATAGAAATAAATAAAAATTATGTTGCATACTTTCAGGCATTGCATATTTATTTTAGTGATGGACTTCGCTTGCTGCAATATTGCAAGTTCAGCAGCTAATATTATTATTATTATTAAAAAAACATTTCTTTCCATCATAAAAAGCAAAAAACTACTTGCACGCTAAACCTTTTCTGTTCCATAGAAAGTGCGTTGCGATCTGAAGCCCTAACTTTAAGCTGCAAAAAGTGATTGCTGCTGTAAAAGCAGAAAGCGGTGGGCAACAAACTTGAACAAATAAATTTCTCTAGGTTGACGGCCTTTAATCGAATATATATATACATATAATCTTTATGTAATAGCGAATCCTTGCGATAACACAGAATCAATGAACCTGGGAAAGTCAACCATTTGATCAAATGTCTTTTTGAAAATCATTTTACTTTCAAAGGTTATATTTTCTTAAAAAAACTGAGTTTTAATGTCCACACTATTTGTTTTTGTTTTTTTTTTGTTAAATTTTTATATTAAAAAGTGTCTGCATAGCGTAAATCTGTGCATTTATTTCTCAATGCCACGCGAGCTTATCTGTGGTGTGTTTGAACACTTAGTTTAAACGAATTTTGCCGGAAAAGTACATTGAGTTTTAGCAATTTTCGCACAAGCCACGTGATCGGGTATTTGTAAGCAGAATTCTGCTCGCTCATTTCACACATATTCACACACTCATCCAATTAGTCGTTATTTAGACGGTACCAAAGTAAGATAAGTGATTATTACGTTGATTTTTTTCGTACATCACCAACACAATCTCAGGTTTTTACAAACAAACCGTTATCATGAGCCCGGTTACGTCAACCAATCAGCTAATTCTTTTAAATACGCCGAGAGCAGATTAACGGTCTGATATTGGGCACACTTTCTAATTTTTTTTCACCGTGAGCTTCTATTACCTTTCTATCGCATTGACTCTTTGTATTAATGCTCAAAGGGTTAAAATATCACTTCTCAATGAGAGTGTCAAAAAGGCTCTTAAAGGCAGTGTTAGAGATTAAATATTCTACAAATATATTCTCACTTCATTCAAGAAGGAAAAAGTAGTCGATTAAAGTTAAAAAATTCACTAAAATGTTTAACATTTTTCCAAAGAAAAAACTAACCTCACCACAGTCATTCTAGTAAGAGCAGAAAATTATTACAGAAAGTTGAGGAATCTGCTGCTTCGACTGCTACACTTGTCGGCTGCCTTAAAGTGCTGGCCCAATGCAGACTGGCTTTGCTTGTTTGGCTTCGATAACTGTCAAAAATAAATATAGCAATACTGAAATATGTGAAATGAGGCCAAATAGCAAATTTGCTTGAAGCGCTGAAGTACGGCGAAGTTTCAAATAGCTCAATGATCTATTTGCAGCGCTTTTGACATAAGAAATTGAGCACCCCTGCCTTTCATTTAATTTGTTATATAAATATAATTCGCGCACCCAAAACTTTCGTCGTTGGCGTGATTGGCGTCTTATTTTGTATATTTTTACTATTAAAAGGAAAATTCGCAATATTTATTCATGATTGAAAAATGTATTATGTGTAATTGAATATGGTTAACATCTCTGTTGCCTTTTCTCTTTTATGAATCATCAGATTGTTATGACAGCGTTCAAAGAGCTTATTTAGTCATACAAGTTGTCAAACCCAAGCAAAACAAGTACAGCAAGCAAAGCCAGCCTGCATTGAGTCAGCACCTTTAGGCTAGGGAAAAATTCTATGTCGACGCAACTGTTATGGGGTTTCAATCAACTTGTGCTTTTCAATGTGTATACTTTCATTCTTTCCCGTGGCGTTCCTCCCGGCACTCTCAATGGAAAATTATGCGTGGGAGTATGAGTTCCCCATGTACACGATCTGCCCTCGCAACCCTACCTTAATGATGATAGCTCTTGTTCACACTCAATTTAACGCACGCGTAATACAAATAAGTATATAATTTTTCATTTGCCTATTTTCACTGAAGAAGGCTTGACAAACATTAAAAAATGATGCTTTTAAAAACGTACAACATTCATGGTACATACAAGGTGGCGCAAAATGAACCCTTTTGCATTACCGCTCGAAATGCGCGATGTAGTCAAAATACCTTGCGTCGGCAAGACGTTTACTGTTTATTCTAATGAAAAAGAATGTCTCAGGGTTACCAAAATTATTTATTTTCCTCAAACTTTAACAACAAAAATAATTTATTCCGGATTATTCCGTTTTTGGTGAAAAGAGAGAGTTTTTGTTCGCGGATTATTCCGTCGAATGATGCAAAAGGGTTAATTACCCTATCGGAAGATTTATAATTTTTGATGGTGACATATGTACGTCAATCATATTTGACACTTGTGAGCTAGACAGCTGCAGATTGCAGTACACGAACAGACAAGCAATAGAATGGGTGAGTGTCGAAAAAATGTAATCAAAAACAAAATTGGATGACTGATTTTACGCCAAAAGTAAAGATTTCCATTACTCAAACGATTTGTTTTTGTATTTAAATTTACAATTGGATGACCAATTTTGCGCCAAAGTAAAGATTTTCATCACTCAAAATGATTTGTTGTTGTATTTAGTAAAAAAGTTATTCAAAAACAAAATTGGATGATTAATTTTGCGCCAAAGTAAAGATTTCTCTCACTCAAAATGATTTGTTTTTGTATTTAGTAAAAAAGTTATGCAAAAACACAATTGGATGATTAATTTTGCGCCAAAGTAAAGATTTCTATCACTCAAAACGATTTGTTGTTGTATTTAGTAAAAAGGTTATTCAAAAACACAATTGGATGATTAATTTTGCGCCACCTTGTCCATACTTTCTATGAAACATCGGGTTTAGCTTTGAGCTGCTGCATAAAAAATTATATTAATCGAATTAATTTTCTGCTTCCTTGGACGTTATATATTATATAGCTTTTATGTATTTGTGTACTAGTATTTTTTAGGTTTTTATTTGGTTTTCTTTAAGTTTTGTTTAACTAATTTAATTTGATTATTTATACAACATATTTGCCTACAACAAAATATTTTTCGTAAGTATTATTAAATAATATCTTTAGCATAGTTATATCATAAATTACTTATGCAAATAATTGTGTTTTATTTTTATTTTTCATTTTATTTAGTTTTAACTAGGAATACAGCTGCACTTGCGCCAAGCCAAGCGTGTGCGCGTGTCTGCAGGGGACGTTGTGCAGTGCTACAGCTTTCCAAGCGTTGACGCTCACAGTTGTGATGTTGTGTGTGTGGCCGTGTGGCTGTGTGTTTCGGCTAACTATATATGTATGCATAGTAAGTAGGTTTGGATAAATTGCTAATTTAAGCGCCCCGACGCGGTGATTAAATACACACACATACTTGTATGTTTGTATGTATGGATTTAATTGGGCGCACGCGGTGAACAGCCTGCACAGGTGGTAAATGAATGCCAGCGAATTTCTGATATGAATTGCAAACAATTCACATTCTTAGAAGTCCATAGTGAAATTCCCAGCAGCCACTTGACACTTTTCATGCTGCTCATGAGCGCTACGAATGTTTTTTTGTCTCTTTTCTTTTAATTGGCTTAGTCATACAAAAATGTACGCTGCTCTAAAGCTGCTTTACAAATAAATACTTTTCAAGTTTTCGCTTTATAATAAATTTCTAATCATAAATTTCATTTTTGCTTTTTGCGTTTTGCGTTTTGCTTTTACATTTACAATTTCCAATGCGCAAATATTAACTTTTTAAAACATAAATATTTCAATACAATAATTTTTTTTAGCGTACAGCTGCGATCCGAAGAAAGGAATTTTTCATTGTATAAGAAAAAAATATAAAGTGCACTTCAAAATGTTTTTTTTCTTCTTGTTTCGGTTAGCTTTTAATTCTGTTGAAATAATACATTTAATATGCGGTTAGCTGCTTTTGGAGCGATAATGGAACTTAGTTTTGTATTTATAAATATATGTTTGTGTGTATATTAGAAAAAATCTCTTAATAATAATTATATTTATATATGCATATATAAGCAAATGTAAGTAACAAACCATTCTAAACAATACTATTAGTTATCTTTGACCAACAACTCAACAGTAGCAATAGTGTCAGACATAACTGCTATGCGATAGTACAAAAAACAAAAACAACAAAAAATAATAATAAAAATAAAAATACAAAATTGCACACAGTAGGTTTTTCTTTCAATCTAACAGCACAAATGAGAAAATGTATGCAGAAAAAATATTAAGAAACAAATTAAAGGTTTCACCAAAATTGTAAACGTTTAATGCCTTGACTTGGCGTCGTGCGCTTCTCCTAACAAGAAACTGACCGTCATGTGAGATAGCATCTGATCAACATTGTTGTTGTTGTTGTCGTGATAGCTTAAAACATGCCTCATACATTTTTACGGCATGCTGCCGGAAATAAATCCTGGTCATGCCAGTAACGTAGAACCCCGACTGTCGTAGGAACCCGTAGTGCAATTTGGTGCTGCTGTATTTTGCTATCTTCTTCTATGTGCCAACAGTAGTAACATACGAAATCTTAGCTTACTAAATCAGTCAAATTTTAAATATTGAACAGGTCTGAAAAGGAACTTTTATAACTCTTTTTAAAGGTGTGGGTATTATATGAATGCATTTGGCTCAGTTGGGGGAAATCATTTTTTTATGGAAGGCCTCTTATTTTTGCCAAGCGCTATCAAGTGGCAAATAGATAACACAACTAGTATAAATAAACATATCTAAGCACCGCTGGAATAGAGCTGCCTAAAATTATATTAGTTTGAAAACGCTTGAAGAGAATTAGTAAGACCGCATTCATACAGGGAAACATTTGTTGCTTCAACTCGTTGCTCGTGCTCTGCCAACAAACACTCTTTGAGTTCACGTTCTTCTCAGTGTTTTAGTTGACTGTAGATCAAAAACTAAACAATTTCCGGAGTGTGAACGCGATGCGCAGCACCAAAAGAGAATTGGCAAAGTTGAAGCAACAAGTTTTGCTCTGTATGAATGCGGTCTAATGAAACTTCCTAATATCAGAAGAGAGATTTCGCAGCACTGAAAATAGTGAGTTCAACCAGTTTTATTAGATAAAACCATACTCGCTAGCTTAAGATCGTGCTCGATAGCTTTGTTGTTGCTTTCACAGGCAAATTTTTCATCAAATGAGCTGAGCAGAGTTACAGCGAGCAGAGAAGTGGCGAATAGAAGAGGCCTATAACCACAATCGCTAGCGGGGTATTTTGCTCCATAACTTTGTTGTTACTTTCACAGGCAAATTTTTCGTCAAGTGAGCCGAGCAGAGAAGCGGCGAATAGAAGAGGCGTAGAGTCGCTATCGAGAGCTAACTTATAGTGATAATCCACACTTCTCTCCTATTCGCTTGGTCATAATTAAAATTTTATGTTTTAGAAAAAGATATGCTAGTTACTTGTGCGCCAAGATGTTTAATAGGATACCCAAAACAATGAAGAAAACCGTTTTTCTAGAACACCTCCGATTTTTTCGAGCAGAATACAGGTGACATCTCAACTCGTTTATACTTATTGCACATCATTAAGTATTCCGGAGAGATACTCAAACTGTTTGGTGATTTTCTAAAAGTTTGAAACACTTTTTGCACAGCTTGAGCTTTTGAAGAAAGTTAAAAAGTGCCGAACAAATGCGTTTTAATCGTCCAGATTTTTCAGCGCTATTTACCAGCTTTACTGAGGCACATTGGTGTTGCTTTAACGGTGGTGAATTTTTAAACTGAGTTCAACCACTTGGGTACGGATTTATTTGAGAAAATATTATATTTGCATGTGGAACGGATTGAATTTTTGTTTGCTTGGATTTGTATGTAAAAGCCGTACATTTTACCTAAGAATTCATTTATTTCTAAAATATTAGTGAAATACTGAGTCTTAAGATGACTTCAGGTAATTAGAATTGAAAATCAAAGAAAGATTAATAAAAACAAAACACATCATTGGCACCTAGGGCAAACAAGTGCATTGCGTGTCTCGGACGTGAAATGTGCCCAAGAGGTTAACTTCTCAAAATTTGACATTTACCAGGAAAACAGAGCGAAACTTGCACTGAAAAACTGGCCCCAAGCTTGAACGCCGTTTAAATATTCACCACAGCTTGGTTTTCATTAGAAAAATTAATAAAAAAATTTTATTTTATTATTGCAAGTCAAAATTGTCCAAATTCGCTGCTGTTTAGAGCGCTTTATGTAAATTTCAGTTTTTAGTGCTCAAGTGATCAACAGCTCTAAGCTCATTCGTTTTAAAAAATATTTAAGCAACAGTTTTCAGTGTAAGTTTAATTCCGCTCACCAAGTAAACTAAATTCAACCTTCCGTTGGAAACCTTTTTTAAAATCTTCGGTTGGGCACCCGGGTCTGCCCTTTTTCGTTCTGTTCGAGGATCCTTTTTAAAAGGTTATTTCCATAAATCGATAGAAAATTAAATTTTCAGAAACGTCTGATCAGACCCGTGTGCCCAATGGAGGGTTAAACATCCGATCTCGTAGGCTTAGTGTTAGCTCAAAAATCCACCACACGTGAAGTCGTACTAAAGTAATGGCGCACAATTTGCGGGTTATGAAAAAAAAATTATTATTACTTCAGATATCGAAAATAAATATATTGTGTACCTAAATTCTTTCTGCAAATTGCTCATTTGTTGTAAACTGGTACAGCTGTGTGCAAAAACAACAAAAACATATATAATATATTAATGTTCAAAAAATTGGGGGCAGAAGTTAATTTTGACGGTTGCTTTGGGTCGTAGATTGGCCACTTCTAAATCTTTGATGCCATTACTCACACGAAAAAGGTTTTTTTTTAGCGATTAGCTTAAGCTTTGAAGTCCGTGCCTTGCATCTGAGCAGCAATTTTCTTTGAATTCCAGCAGAAAAGCAAACCCAGTTGCAAGTCACTTGACAGTATTCTACGAATTCTATGTTGCTAACCATCGCCCACGCCATGATATTCATTGAAATTTGTAGTCCAATATTGGATAAAAAAAATTGGACATTTTTACCAGGCGCTACAATGCATTCAATGCTAGTTATGCCATCATCTGAGAATTCTTAAAAATTAACTTTTACCCCCAATTGTGCCGTTAGAATATACTGTATTATAAAAAAGACCCTGCTTTGTATGCTATTTGAATGATTAATACAAAGTTGATAAAATCAAATTAATTGATTATAGTCACTTTTATGCATTTATATGCATTGTGTGCCTTCATTTTAAGGGCGGAAGTATTTTTCGTACGCAGATAGGAGTTGAAAATGTCTTGCAAGCACAACTTGTCATAAATCCTTCAAAGTTTCAGAATCATTGTGCTTTTTTCGGGAAAAAAACATCTGTTGTTTTTCGTGTGCATTTTCATTTTCCCCCATGTCTTTGTATAAAAAACGTACCTATTTTTATCTTTCTTGCTAAAACTTATCACGTTACACATTAATATTTTGCTGTGGTGAATATAAGATACCTCATTACCGTAGAAGTGGCACGTGACTGTGTGACAGTTTGCATAAAAATGACTTTATAACTTAAGCAGTGTATAAACTAAGGCTAAAAGTTTTCGCTGCACGCTTATTTTATGTTAGAATTGATTCTGATTGCTGCCAGTCGGATTGCGTGTTGAGGGCCGTGACGAGAACGATTTGCCGCTGCTGCCGCGTTGTGGAGGCATCGAACGACGCGCGAAACGAGTTTCTCTGTGAAATGGAGAAAATGTCAGATTTTCTTTAATTAATAAGCGTAAAAGGCAAATAAATGTTCAAAATAGTTAATTGTTATTCATAGAAGAAACATTTTAGAAGTGAGGTAGATAAGATTTTCTTAAATAAACAAAACAAAAGCACATGCAGCGTCTTCTACTTAGTCCTGCCATAAGTTCTGTTACAAGTTAAGTTCGTTATCAATATGAAATTATAACACTTTTTTTTTAATGCAGTTAGTAATATAAATATTTTGTAAATATTTAAAAAACAAAAACAATTCCAATTTTCATTTAAAATGGTCACCATTCGCTTTTGCACAAGCCTTTAAACGATTAGGCCAGGCCACTCAGCTATTGCAGCACACATGGATATTGACGTCGCAACTTGAACCAAAGATTTTTTAGAGTCTCCAAATTTCTGTGAGGTCTTCGACAGGCCATATTCTCCAATTCTGACCACAAACTGTAGTCCAATGGATTCAGGATCTAGACTTCCAGACGGCTAATCTTCTGCGGCTATGAACCCAGGAAGATTATTTTTTAGCCACTGCTGCGTGGTTATGTTGCGTGCCTTATGAGCTGGAGCGGAATCTTGATGGAAGATCTAACGCTCTCCATTGAAGAGAGTACTGCTCAACTGCTTTAGCACGCCTTCTAAGACATTCCTCTGGTACACTTTTGCCTCGGTCTTAACCCCTTTTTAAAAGAAATTAAGCAATGTAACGCCTTTGCAAGACACTGCGCACCAAACCATAACGGGGACTGGATGGTGGCCGCGCTGAACCCTTAGAACAACATTTTTTGCATTTTTAGAAGTTTCAGCATTGTGACTTTGTCGTTTTGCTTATTAAACATATGCTTGCATCTGTCGAGACTAATTGTCTTCAAGCCCGTTGTCAAAAGATGATTAGTTAAGCGACGGAAGGCTTTTATGTGGAGATCATCTCTAACTCGTCTTTAAACGGATCTGGTCGATATATTCATTTCCCTGGACACGACTTCTGCTTTCTAAGGGGACTTCTGCGAATTCTTTCTCGAATGGCTTTATAGCATTGGTTTCAACCACGAGAGGACGACCAGTTCTTCTTCTGTCTGTCATTTCAGATGTTTGGGAAAAGCGATTGATGGTGCGGTAAACAAACATTCTCGAAATATTAAAAGTTTTTTCAGCAATTCGTAAACCTCACTTGCACTTTCACCACACTGTTGTAATGCAATCATCCACTCCATTGTCAACAAGCGAAATTCACCACGAAACTGAGTATAATTTATGCATAGACAATGCATAAAGCAAAACTAACAGAACTTTTTTCTACGAATTTGTTCTAGCCGTATGTATTGTAAAATTTGTCACAGAATTTATGGCAAGACTAAGTATATAAAATGCATAGTAATGTGGAGGGTTTGCTTTTTGGCATTAATTTACATTTTCGAAAATATTACGTTGTTGTAATGCATATAAAAGACCTCTGCTCAAAAATGTGTTAGCACTTGTATTTTTCCTAGCAATAAATGTTATCGTACGCTCAATAACTGCTTCAACTTTCATTAGCATTTTTTTTTTTTAATAATTTACAGTGTTCATTTGTGACCAATAACCGAGTATTTTTTCTGTTGTTGTGCGACGCATCAAAAGCATTTCATTCGTATTTTACAAAACATGCTTTATATAATCATCGTGTTTTTTCTGGTTTTTTACAAATCCATATATAAGCATCTTTGGCATAATTTTTTTTGCGGCTTACCAATTCGAAATACGGCTTAAAGTGTATAGTTGTTGGTAAAGTTAAACGTAAGATGGACACAATTAAAACGTACAGGCTAAATTAATGTTCGTTGGCAGGGTGGAGGAAACAGGATAAACGACAAAACAAAATATGCGTTTGCCAAAATACTTATTGTAGAAATATATATATAGATATATATGGATAGCAAGCACTAAGCACTAATTTTGGACGCGGACACACGCACATTTCTGATTTAAAAAACCGTATTCGAGCATATAATTTATGGGGGGCAGGGGGAAATTGTCTGCGTTTTGTTGGCTTGATTGTAGTATATCTTTGTTTCTTTTTCTGATTTTCTAGGCATATACACTTTAGGGGCATATAGCCTAACGTCGCATGGGCACCCACCGATCAATTTCCATTTCCTCCATACGCTGAGTCAATTCAATTTTCTGCTGTACAGCCAGACGCAGCAGTTGATTCAACGTCTTCTTCTCCTCTTCAGCTGCCTCCAATTTGCGATTCAAATCATCCACTTGTGTTACGTATTCTTCGCAACGCGCGGCGAACATGGCGCGCAAACCTAAAAGAGAAGAAGCGGTAAAAAATAATTTCGAATTTTTGTAATAAAATCATAAACAAACAAGTATAGACGAGTCGTCTAAGTTCGGCGAAATCTAATCTCATATATATTAAAAGGACTTCAAATAAACTTAGGTAGGCGGTGACACGCCTATTTTAATAATTTAAATTTTAAAGAGTTACATTTGCTCTCTCTCTGACATCATTCCGTGTTAAAGAATCGATCCGTGCACGGAACACAAAAATGAAAAAGTTTTTACTAATAGCGGTCGCCTCTCGGCAGGCAATGGCAAAGCCTCCGAGTGTATTTCTGCCATGAAAAAGCTCCTCATAAAAATTATCTGCCGTTCGGAGTCCGCTTAAAACTGTAGGTCCCTCCATTTGTGGAACAACATCAAGACGCACACCACAAATGGGAGGAGGAGCTCGGGAAGGGAGGAGCTGTATTTGAAAAATTTGAATAATTCGAGAAAATATTTTTTCTGTTGAATTTTTTCATAATGCAATTGAATGACTCTCCATTTAATTGGGTTTTCTTAAACCGGCGTTCGTCGTTACTGAGTAAAAATATTACACAGATAATAAAATCACTTCTAACTTTTTTTCCACAAAATATCGTGACCTGCCGCTTCAAGTACCTTTCTGCATAGAAACAAAAGACGCGCTTCCTACTTAAAATAAATATTTAATTAATTATACATGGTATACCATGGTAATATTTACCCGGTTACGACCGTTTGTGTTTGTATTTGCCTAGCGACAACCCCGGATTAACTAACTTTCTTTAATTTTCAAAGCACAAACGGCTTTTGAATTTGATTTTCGCCCTGCGCCTGAGCGGAGTGAAAATAGCAGTCCTACTCTCTCTCTCGCTACTCTTCTTCCTATATTCACTACTACTTACTTGAGAATGTCGCTGCATCTTCTTTGAGTATCTTCAGTTCATTGCGCAATTTGGCCATTGTCTCGCTGACCACTGTCTTCTCATTTTCGTATTTCGATTTGAGATTGGTGAGTGCCACCTCAGCGGTCTGCTTATTTGATTTCAATACAGTACGCAATGTTGCGATTTGGTCACGTTTGAGTGATAGCAAGCCCTTGAGTCGAACGATTTGTTCTTGCAATTCCTCGACTTCTTCGCGGTTATATTTGTCAGCTATGCGAAGTTAATAACAGAATAATAAAGAAATAGATGTTTAAATTGCATATCCCCATACTGAAGTTCACAATAATTACCTTCGGAAACGTCACCGCGCACTTTGTTTTTGTTGTGTTCAATTGTGTGCTCCACAGCGGTTTTCAAATGCTTAATCTGATCACCAACAGTGTCGACATACTTTTTAATTTCTACAGAATCGGCAAGTCCTTGCAGATCTTCAATTGTATGCGAGCGGGAAGTGAAAATATCGGACTTGAACTGCGACTGTATGGCAGTAAGCGAATCGTTTTCAAAACTGGAAGAAGGGGGGAAAAAGAAATGAAATAACGAAAGGTATAAACATGTATCTAAACATACCTCATGTCATCACTCTTTGGATCGAGCATAATACGTGTCGGTATCTCACCGTTCACGGTGCAAACTAAATGATACAGCTGCGCTAAATCATCACTTAAGGCCACCAAAGTGGAGCGTGCCGAACCCAAACTTTGTCCGGCATTTTGTGAAATACTTGTGAGTGTCTGCACGTCACTTTGCAGGTCTAGCGATTTCTGCTCGGTGGCAAGCAGTTTATTTTTCAAATTTGTGACCTCATTACGGAGGGTTGTCATTGCGTCAGTGTAGTTGAAACCCTTTTGCAGCTCAACCAAATCAGTCTTGAGACCGTCAATCTCCTTGGAAGAGAGTGTGAACCAACTATTATACTGTGAGAGTATATCCAATAGTTGTTGTCGCACATTTTGCTCATCATTGCGACGCTTCACCGCCTCCATGGAATCATCCTTGATATCCAGCTGTTTCTTGAGCTGTAGTAGTGCATCGACATGTGCAGTTAGGAGCGCTAAGCGAGCCATGAAATTTTGTATTTCATTTTGTGATTTATCCAAACTGGTTTGTGCCTCTCGTAAATTCGCAGTGAGTAACATTTTCTCATTCTCAATGGATTCCAGTTGTTTTTCCAACTTCTTCAATTCATTGAGATGCACCTCCGAGAAGAGATCACATTTGGTGCCATCGGTTGCATTCAATTCAGTAGTCAAGTCGGCCTCAAGCCGTTTCAAAGCCAAATTTTCCTCTTCGCCATCACTATTGGCGCTGATGTTGTCATCCATGTTACTACGTAGATAAGCCAGATTGCTTATCTTGTACATGGATTCACGATTCAAATGGCTATCCAATTCTTTCTTGAGTGCATATTTTGCCTCACGTTCACACTATGCAAGCGTAAAAGCGAAAAATATATAGATGGATGAGCAAAGTAGATATTTTAAAAGTGAAAAGCCAAATTAGAACACTTAGTATCGACACTTACTTGCAAAGCCTCTAAGGCTTCTTCCATTTGTTTTTCAGCAATTTTTTTTAGATTGGCCAATTCATCAACTTGTGAATTTAATAGTTCCACCTCTTCGGTGAGGCGACGTATCTCGTGTTTGGCACCTTCAAATTCAACCTTAAAACAGTAAAGAGTATTTATATAATCTACACTCACTTTTCGTTTCGTATTTAAATTTTGTTTCGATCACGCTTACCTGTGAACTCCTCAAGCTTGACACCTGCTTTTGCAGCGATATGTTTTCTTCCTCCAGTTCTGTGTATTCCGTTAGCATGCGTGTCTCACGAAACTTCAGATCCTTCAGCTCGGCCTTAAGACGTAACTTTTCGGCCTCATTGTCCGACTTGTCACGCCCAATGTCGGCGTTCTCTTGCAGCATACGATCGCGTTCGTTGCGCACTCGCTCCAATTCGTGGCGCAATTGCTTCGTGTCATTTTCTAAGTCTAAAATTTTGCTGTTCAAAGTTGTTTCGAGTGCTGCGGTTTCGGTGAGCAGTGACTCCTCCTGTTCGATGCCAGTTTTTGTGGTGACTTTTTGTGAAGTTTGGAATTTGGCGAGCGCCTGAAATAAGGGGCAAGAGGAATAAAGTTAATGATAATGAAGTTGATGATAAATTAAGAATAATTATTAAATAAAAAAAAACCTAAAAATTTAATTTCAATTGTTGTATTAACTCTTTGATTATCGATGATTTTTCCCCAGCTCCACATCAGACGAAGATCTGTCAAAGATAGTTCCTAATAATTTAGGATTAATTGGTGTTCATTGGATTATGGTGGAATAGCAGGTTTCTAATGCAGTAAAACAGCTCTAAACCCGAAAAGCCTTTTTAGCCTTTTGCTTCTATGACCAACGGTTCCTAGCACGAAGTGACTCAAATTTCACCCGACCAAAGGCTATTAAGGGCCGCCGTAACTTAATGGGTTGGTGCGTGACTACCCTTCGGGAGTGCGTAGATTCGAATCTCCGTACATGAAGCAGAATGATGGAAAAAGCTTTTTCTACATAATAGCGTTCGCGTTCTCGGCAGGCGATGGCAAACCTCCGAGTGTATTTATGCGATAAGTTATTTGGCTTAAAAACTGTAGGTCGCTCCATTTCTCGAGCAATATCAAGACGCACGCCAGAAATAGGAAGAAAAACTAATCCAAATACTTAAAAGAAATGTACGCGCCAATTATTATAGTAATTTTTATAAAACTTCACACACACAAAATTTTAAAGAATTCTAATTAAAAAGTTAAAATTTTTTTTTTAATTTTTACAAAGTTTGAAACCTTGCGTTAGAAGGTTTTTGCTGAAGTATGAACTATATATTTTATAAAAAAAATAGTGGTGTGTCTATAATTTTGTAACGGGGTGTATAGGAAAAGAAATCGTAGGGGTACGAGCTAATAAAGTGATAGAGCAGTTAAATATATACTTTTCTTGCGTAATAAATGATAATTCATAATAAACTTTTATTGTGACAAAGAAACCAAAAATACAAGCAACTCCCTACTAAGTGCAGAGGTTGCCAATGCATGAATAACTGATAAACTATTAATTGAAAATTATGATTTTGGTTATCGATGATTATAAATTTCATTATCGCTTAGTGCTTCATGTGGCTTACTATACTAGACAACGAACAACGAAAATCAAAGTAAAAAAAACCTGTTTTCTGATACCAGTTAACACTCGGCAGGCAATGGTAAATCTTGGAGTAAATTTCTGCCACGAAAAATATTCTCACAAAATCCACTTGCAATTCGAAGAAGCCCTGACATTCAAGACTCCTCATTTATGGAACAGAATCAAGAAGCAGGCCAGAGATTGAAGGGTGCCGGCTTAAAGCTAGAACCCCGTACGATGTGTCCCAGGCATTGTGGCTTTCAACACTTTATGGCCTAGACCATTGTATAGATCCATAAGTAAAAACACTCTCAGCTGGTTGTCAAAAAATGCGCACAGCTGAGATCACCTGATACCAAAACGCTCTTTTATGTAACAGGGTTGCATAAAAAATTATTAAAATTCATTAAAAAATGTATCAAAAAGTCTAAATAATGACGTAAAAATAAAGATATTTCTCGATAAAAAGCATTATTATAGCTAAGAAATATATTAGAAATATTTGTTATTGTAAATTTTTCAAGTCAAAGCTATTATTTTGTATTTTTTTGGTTGTGGATATTCTATTGTTTTTAATATTAGCATAAAATTCTAATTTGGTATAGCAACCCCGCCAATATGCTTCAGCAAAAACCCCAAGCATTCACACCATCACACACTTGACTACCTGTCAAACTCACACCAAGGCTGTCTATCAAAAAATAGGAAGAAGAAGAGTGTTTTATTAGTATTTTTGTACATGGCCTAGGTGGTGTTAATCGGGATTAATGACTTAATTCGGAATTATCTCAGGAATTAAGTGCAACTAATGAGGATTGACAATGGACTTAATTTTCATAATGTAAGCGAATGAGGCGAATTTTCGATGGCAACATTGCCAAAAATTACAGCTAATATCTATTGTGAATGAAAAATAATGAATCTTTTAAAGAGAAGTAAAAGAATGACTGGATGCAATGCTAGTTTGCAGTTTGTTCTGATATTTCGGAGCAGTTTGAGAAATTGCAATTTAAGATTTTTTTACATAAATAATTATTTCTCAGTACCAGGGCAGCTCATACCCGTAATTATTGTCTGCGGGCCATCTTTTATTGACAGAACTATCCAATAAGCAAATCAGCAGTTCACTAAAACACATAACAAACGTCTGTCACACTACAATTTTAATCAGAAGTAACTGAACCAGTCCTTCTTCTTCGCCCCTTAATCCCTCGTGGGACATAGGGCACCAACCACGGTGCCAGCTCTTTCCGATGTTTCCAGCTTCTCTTTCAATCGTTCGCCTCCAAGTTTCCCTTGGTCTACCAGGCTTGCGACCAACATTCGTGAGACAGTTCCACTCCAAAGAAGGAAGATGTTCCTCAGACAGCGATTTATAAAAACCTGAAGGCTCGTAGTAACGGATTTGGTCCCTTTCAATGTACAGCAAGCATAAAGTATAGCCGACACTACCTTAGATATGAAAATTCCCATTTTTGTGTGAACGCTGATGTTGTTATTGCGTCACACGGAAGACATTATAGCAAAGGTGGCTCTAGCTTTACCAATGCGAGATTTGCCATCTTAAGCTGCAGCTTACATATCTTGGTTGCAGTTGAGTTGCTAGACAAACTTAAAATTTGTATCTTACTGAAATTCATTTTTAAGTCGGCAGTTGTAGCATTTGTCTCTAGTGACTCAACCATTCGTCGTCAGTTGAAGATGGCTAAACATGTCCCATCTCAATCCGCAGTTTCGATGGTGAACGCCGCTTTGTACAAGTATATCAAAGGGGTCAGACAGTTTCCCTTTATGTAGCACGCGGCAGCCGTATTAAAGATATTATTTTATCAGGCACTCGAAAACCCGCCTGTTTTGCCCATACGTAATCCGGATTAACGCTGTCGTCTGCCTAGGCTATTATTCAGCTCTAGGAATTGCTTGCTGAAGGCCACAGCCCCCATATCGCATGGTATGAAGTTGTAGCTTAAGCACCTGCATAGTGTTGGCTCGCTCTACTCTGTGTTACTAGCTATTTTCAACATCTTCTTACAGTAAATGAGAACTAACTTTTGAGTAAACGTTAATGGAAAAAAGTTATTTAAAAATTCAATGACATTATTCCACTTTTGATCAATGAGAAAGTAAAAAAGTTTCACAAACGCATAGCACGCATGCCAGCGGTGACGGAAGTGCTGCTGTAGCCTTTGCCTTATCCTACATGCAGATGTAACGTACAAACACGCATCGACCCCATACTCCACATATCCAAGTATGTATGTTTATAAGCATACGGCGTTTTTATAATAGAAATAGCAACGTAATTGGATTTCGAATTGACTCGCATTGACAGTGAACAGTGAGCTGTGAGCAGGTCACAGTAATGCCATTGTTTGTTACAAGAGTGGCACGGCAGTAGAATAAGAGGTGTGGCACATTCCATACTTACTATAATCACACATACGTCCAAAACAAACACATGCTTGTGCGGTAGCTTTTGTAAGCAATTCTTTACATATAATATGACATTTACGAGCGCTTTATCAACAGATTCCTGTGCTGCATGACATTTCTCTTCCGGTACGGTATTCTCCGCTCCAGCACTGCACAGCCTGCATTATTCCAATCTGCAGTGCCGCGCGTGGCAAGCAGCGTACAATGCCAAAGTATATTACACGCTTATTACATACACATGCATAAGAAGTATGCGAGTATGTGCGAGGTTTTGTGTGCGCGTGTTTGCCTACCTCCTTGCAATTACTACATGCAATATTTGTCCAATGTGGCAAATCTCAGTCGACAACGTTTCATGTTGTGGCTTGCTCCTTAAATGCTCTTATCTTTTACCACATACCGTCACCCGGTTACACAGCCACTGCTCAGGCTCAACTACGGACTGCATCTGGCATTCATTCAAGTTTGTATACAGGCAGCTGTGAAGATGAAAATATTAGTACCACTTATGAATTTTTCTTTTCGAAACTGTGCATAGTAATTGAGAAACGGAAAAAGTATAACTTTTTCAATTAAAATAAACTGGTGTAGCACTTCGTTGTAATGAGGCAAGCGATGAGCTGACAAGAGGAGGATCGGCAAACATCATTATGAGACCGGAACTAGTCTGTGACCTTAGCTTACAGAGATTCTTAGATTTAAAATTAAAGAATGGGTAAACTTAGAGCGGAGTAAGCACTGGCGTATAATATTGAAGCGCAGATTAGGCGAAGCTATTTTGCTAGAAATATATAATTGGCGCTCACACCCTTTTTGGATGTTTGGACGAGCTCCTCTTCCTACAGTTTTAACCCCATATTTTTTATGAGGAGCTTTTTCATGGCAAAAATACACTCGGGGGTTTGCCATTGCGTGCCAAGGTGCGGTCGCTATTAGAACCCGTGCACTTTCGAATGGTAGTCGCGCACCAATCCATTCGACTTTGGCGACCGCTATCTGTTGTTGTTGACATTGTTGGCTTTGTCTTGAGGATGATGGGACGTCCAAGCATATGTGTGTAAATGTCCGACCATGACCAGACATAAGTTGTAACATTTCAACTCCCCCATACATGTACGGGAAATGCTGCTGGAGTGACAGTCCTTGACCGGATATAAATCCGAGTCGTTCCAGTAACGTGCACCAGACTGCCTGGCGGTCGTTATACCCGCTAATTGGTAGTTATGTCGTTCATGATATCACTCGTTTAGGCATACCCATCCTTTGTCTAGCTTATCAGGTCTTTACATTGCCTGCTATGCATTTATGTACCGCAATCCAGTAAAGCCTCATAAGTGTAGTTATAACTAACCTCTTTGCAGTCTTGTGCCTTAGCAGTCAAGTGACTATTATCGATGAAAACTTTCCAAAGTTTACTCGCCTACTATCCCTTGAGAACGTGTGGTTTGCTCCTGAAAAAATAGGTCTTGCGTCAACTCAGCGAGCGATGGGCTAGTGTGGGGGCGGTCGAGGGTAGATCGGGGGCGTTCGAGGAACTTCTAAAACTAACAAAGCTGCAGCTCTCGAATTTGGTAGGCATCTTTACCGGACATTGTCCGTTAGGTGTCTATGCGGTGAGACTTGTGATTGCTTCAAGTCCTTTCGGCAGAAACTGCCTGAAGGACGACGTAGCACCTTTTTCGCTACACCTGCGGATATTGCGGGTTGAAATATCACACATCAGGTAAAATTCATCAGTAGCTTGAAGCGGCTATACCAATGTAAATATCCACTTTCATTCTCTGATTCCAAAGCTCTGATTGCAATAATCCGTCAGCTTAAAGAAGCTGCTGATATCCAGTTCAGAGTCGCTACTACCAATTTTACCGTTTTAAAACCATTCGTAAACATGTGCATTGTGTCTGTTTTACTTCTCTAGACTCTTGCGCCACCTATTGAGTTTGTTTTTATGAGAATTATGTGTTGTTTTTTAATTTAAATTTTTTTAGCTTTTTTATTTAATTTAAATACAATTTTTTTTACTTTTTTAATTCATCTTAATTTAATTTTTTTAATCTTAATTTAAATTAAAAAATGTCTTAATTTTTTTTTACTTTTTTGTTTTTAATTTTTTTTTAAATTAATATTAATTAAATTTAATTAATTAATTAATTTAATTCAATATTTTTTTCTTTGTGTTAAAAGAGATAAACCTTTTTCTTTATGAGATGTTCTTTAGTTTTAATTTTTTTTTAATTTAAATTAAATTTTTTTTTTTAATTTTAATAAAATTTTTTTTAGTTAAAATTTTTTTTTAGTTTTTTGTTATATTATTTGGAATTTTATGTTTTTCCTTTGCGTAAAAAGAGATAAAACTTTAAAATAACCAAAAATCAAAAGTTGTGTATTCATTAAATGAAAAGTTCAGATTTACTAAATATTTGATTCTAAAATATAAAATATAATGACTCTGCTATTTTCATCTTCGCCACTGTATATCACACATATTATGCATGCACTTGTCCAAGTTCGTGTGTACTCGCTGTGAGGCCAAGAGAAACTACTAGCAAAATAAATCAGTAAACGGCAACAGTTCCAGAGCTCAAACTGCCGGGCAAGGGCACATACTTGCATGTACGTACAGACAAACATACATACATACATATGGACATATTTCCACACACTTTCATGCTCACATTTGTACATACCAAAATACTTACATCCTTATAAATTGGCTGATTTATTCATGGAATTCATATATTGTAAGTTTTTCTTGGCGTTTATCTGTATGCTTGTGCCTGCGTTTGTGTTTATCCTGCGTCCAACCGCCTTTACGACGAAATTTATACTCTTACTTTGAGACACACATATTAACATACATACAGTGCACATAGTTTGTTAGCCAACTTTCTACATTGTTGGGGTAGTTAGTTGGCAAGCAGAAATTAAGCCAATCCGTTTTGGCCTTAAAGTGTAAAGGAAATGTATTCACTTTAGTTGTTGTTTTTGTTTTAGCGAAAATGCTTACAGCAGTAGTTCGCTCCGTTATTTTTCTTGTTATTTTTGCTTTTGTCATTTCACAGCTCGACGCATGAATTGTTGTTTAATAAGGATCCCTTAGAGGAGGCATATAATTTTAAGCATCTTTTCAACGCAGGTGTTGGAGGCTTGTCTCCGTCCGCTTGCCCGCCTGTGAGTCGCTCAAGTGTTTTGGGTGCAATAAATGTCTTTTGTTTGCTTTAGTTAATTAAACTTTGCTGCTGTTGGCAGATTGAGGTCACAAAACTACGGCTGAATTTTCTGCATGTGTCTGTTCATTTTGCAAAGAAATTATTCTTAATAGACTGACTTTGGACTGAGGGACGCAGGACACATTTATGGCGATTTTTACGGTACAAAAATAAAAATTCAGCTCAAATAATAGTAACCAGCACATTTTATAAAATAAAAGGTATGCAAATTTTGTGTATGTGAAAAATATTTTTATACTCTTGATACATTGAGGCAGCAGTAAATGAGCAGCCACTTAGATGCGCATTTCGTTTTCGCAGGGGGTTTTTAAAACTCTTCGGTCGAAATACACTTTTTAGCGTTTTCTTGTTCTCATTTCATTGTTATCAGAAAACAATCCCAGCTTGCATTGTGAGGTGTATTCATTTTTTGTTTTCAATACCGAAAAGCTTTTAAAAGATAGAAAAGCTTTCTTGTTGTCGACTTCTTCTACTAATTACGAAATATTGAGGTGTTGAACATTGTTTGGCTGTTGGTTAGTTGAAGTGGTGATTCATCCAGAATCCAACTAGCACTTCCGCACCAATTTGTTGCCACATGCTCGCTACCAACTTGTTTACTGGCTGTTTACAGCATTGACGTCTAAGCCTGACAGTTGTTCGAAACTCTCGAACGGTGGTTTGCCAGGGGTTGACATTATTTCCTTCCATAAGGCAGGGCATTCACAGAGGAAATGGAATGGCCTGCCTTATGGAAGTAATTAGCCGAAAACCCTTCTATGCAAAAGCGAAGTCGTTTTGGAGGGACTCATACGCAGTAAACGACCTAAAACTTCATATCAAATGATAGGTGGTGGGATTGCAAGGCCGGACATCTAACAAAAAACCATTGCGAGTGGAGGTGAAGAAGTTTACAATTTTTTTCCTGTTTGATTTATTATTTCAAAGCTAGACCTTTTCTAGAATTATAAAAAGTTTATGTACACTTGTGCTCACATTTTTTTTTTTTTAATTTTTACAAAAATATTTGGTATTCTGCAACAAAAACCTTTTAATTCAAGCTTCCAAATCTAGTACAAAATGCATAAAAATTCAACGAATTTCTAAAAAATGTCACATTTTCTCAACTTCAGAACTTTTAGAAAACTTCTATATGTTCAGTTTGTTATCCCATTCAACTTTAGTACAAGGTGGTGCAAAATTAATCATCCTATTTGAAGATTTACAATTTTTGGCAAACTGACGTCGAAGGCCAATCATATTTGACACTTGTGAACTAAACACCTGCAGCATACAAACAGACAAGCAAAGGAGCGCGTGAAAGTCAATAAAGTCAAATAAAGATTTTCATCACTCAAAATAATTTAGTTTTTATTCAGTAAATAAATTATTCAAATATCAATATCAATAATTTAGCGCCATGTTGTGCATTTTTTCCATATAAAAGACTTCCGAACTTTCTATAAAAAAAATTCAAAAATTGTCGATTCGTTCCAAACATGCAGAAATCATTAGCAAAATCGTTTTCCTCGAAGCTCCTTTTTTCATTTTCGGAAAGAAATATTTCAGCTAAAGATATGACTCAATCTTGACTTTACGGATTGCTCATTTAATATTTCGAAGTCACACTGAGCTGTCATTGCAGCAAGACCCATGCGAACGGACGCATCGGCCCCGAATCTATTTTTCACATTTTTTTCTTTAAGGTGTATTTAACTTTGGCTAAAGGTAAAGTGTCATATGAAGAAATATTCATTATAATAATATTAATAATAAAACGATGAATTCTAAATAAAATGAAAACAATAAAAGTCATAATAAAAAAAATAAAAAATAAATTAAAAAAATAAAAAATAAAAAAGCGGGCGGCAGTGGACAGATTGATGTTGGAGCACTGCATGACAAACTTATCTTAAACATAAGAGCATACTTTCAACATAACTGCTCCCAATCCGATCTGCACAAGGCTGTAATTGCTGCGGATGATAAATACATCCCCACTTCGGATGAATCAATCTTACGAAATCAGGAACGCAACCTGCCGAAACGGAGGGTACCATTTTCGCCATACAAGATGGTGTGATTCCAACTAGAAATTACATTAAATATGTAATGCGAGATCTAAAAGCCGCTGCAGACAGATGTCGAAGATGCAATAGTCGGAGTGAGACATTAGATCACGTGCTAGCGGGATGTACCACACTGGCAAACTCTATGTACCTGAAGAGACACAATGACATCGCGAAAATAATCCATCTAAAACTGACGCAGATGTACAGCTTCAATCCAAGCAAAATAACGTACTTCATATACACCCCAGAACCTGTTCAAGAAAACTCCAACTACCTTCTATATTATGACCGAACAATTTTAACAAATGCCACAAAAGACCACAATAGGCCAGATATTTTCCTGATTGATAAATCTCAAACGACTGGTTATATAGTTGATATTGCTGTTCTTCTAAACAAAAACATGCAAAAAACATATGCGGAAAAAATATCCAAAATTCTGACTTAGGCATTGATGTCAAACGCCAGTGGAAGCTAAGGAAGGTCCACATACTACCAATTATCATCTCAGCCCACGGACTAGTGCATAAAAACTTAGCAGACAACGTGAAAACTCTTCAACTCCCAGAATATTTTATTTTCGACATGCAGAAAGCAGCTTTACTCAATTCTTCTCATATAGTCAGAAACTTTTTACAGTAAACGTTTTTCTTGTTTGTAAAATAGTTAACTATTTTATATAATATTTATATACAGATATTTAATTGTAATCTTTGTACCTGTTATAAATTACTGGCTTGAAGCGAAGCTGCCGCCAATTAATGTAAATCACTCCTTTCTTGGGATGCAAAAAAAAAAAATAATAAGAATAAGAATAAAAAAAATAATAACAATAAAAATAAATTATAAGAATAAATAAATAATAAAAAACCCATTATAACAACTTTTTAGCAGGTGCTGCACCAAGATGCCTCGAAGAAGAATGAATCATTTTTTTCTGTCCAACGGCCATCGTAACCCTATGGCATCTTTAACATACTGATCGTTGGTGTTCTTGCTCGTAAGAAACTTGACCGCGGCAATCACTCAGTCATCTCCATAGTTTACATATCCATATATTATATATATATTGCACATATATTTATGTAGAGTTCATCAGCAATGACTGAAATCTTTGGAATATTTGAATATAATATTTGAAAGTCAACGATGCATTGATACACTAGTGCGCTCTACTATAAAAAGCAACAAGTACTATTTTAGACTAAGAAATTCATCGCAAAATGAAATGATAAAAATAAAAAACTTTCGTTCATAAGGAGTTTGGACCTGCAGAATGACTGGGAACCGGTTTTCAATATTTTTATCTTTCAACTGCATTCCAAAGTTTTTTGTTGTCAAATGCTGTACCAGTTGATATAATAATTTGAAGAATATTGAGCGTGCGCTGAAGCATTTTTACAGATGAAGAAACGTATTTATAGCTTATCTAATTAATTCTTCTCAATTTACACCAGCGTGCGAGAAGCATCAAAAGTTAGAGCGTTAATTTTATCTGTGCTAAACTCGACACATCGCCTCACAAAATCACTCGACTTGACAATCTATGTACAGTGTATAAAAAAAGTTTACGTACGCCAACTAATATCGGGAGCGTTTCATTATTCTGTATTACAAAATTCTGTACATTGCAAAAAAATTCTGCTTTTTAAAATTCTGCTTTCTAAAATTCTGCTTTTTCAAAATTCTGCATGTTTAATGCGAAAAATTCTGCTTTATTCAAGTTTTGTGATTTTCGTCATACAAGAAGTAACAAAATAAACATTTATTCCATAAATATACATATGTATACGTTTAAGCGTTAACAATATTTTAGTTTAGCCAATTACAATATTTTTTGGAATTCTTTTTAAATATGTAGTGTGACTTAATTCATTTCTTTTCTTAATAATTCTTCGCAGCTGTTCGTTTTTTTTTAGAAGAGTTCTACGCAAAAATACTGTGGATTGCGTAGCCGGAGTTGGACTGATGAGGGTTATTTTTTTGAGCACGGCCGAAGGCCGCCCACGTGGAAAGGAGTTCTACGTAAAAATTCGGTGGATTGCGTAGCCGGAGTTGGACGGATGAGAGTTATTTTTTTGAAGCGCGGCCGAAGGCCGCCCACGAGAAAAGAAGTTCTACGCAAAAATACTGTGGATTCTATAGAAACTGAAGAAAAAATTATTATTATTATTATTTTTTATTTAATATCTCGAATAATAATAAAAAATAATAATAATAATAAATTAAATAATTACATTACCTCTTTAACATTGTTAACATTATATTTTAATACAGAATTTTGTAATACAGAATTTTGAAAGCAGAATTTCAAAAAGCAGAATTTTAAAAAAGCAGAATTTTAAAAAGCAGAATTTTGTTTTTAGAATTTTGTACATACAGAATTTCGACACCAACCATAATAATTAGGGTTGGGTACGTAATGCTGTATGATACAATATTCTGTTCACAAAATGCTGTATACGAAATTCTGTATTTCAAAATTCTGTAAAAAATATTCTGTATTGCCGAAATGATGTATTGACGAAATTTATTGACGAAATTTTGTATTGACAAAATTCTGTATTGACGAAATGCTGTAAGTAAATGATAAGAAATTCAACAAATTTTATAAAAAAAGTGCGTACTTTTTTTCTTCAGTTTCGATAGAATCCACCGTACACCACAAAATTTTTTCAATACAGAATTTTGTTAATACAGAATTTCGTCAATACACAATTTTGTCAATACAGAATTTTTTTCAGACAGTACAGAATTTTGTAAATACAGAATTCTGTAAATACAGAATTTTGTCACTGCAGAATTTTGTTACGTTAATTTACAGTATTTCGTACGAAAAGAATTTTGATATACAGCATTTTGTAGGGATCCCTAATAATTATTATGTACAACAAAAATTATTTAAATTTAAAAAACTAATAGTAACAAAAAAAATAGTAATAATAAAAAATAATAATAAAAAGAATATATAAATAAACAATTTAGTTCGCAAACCGCTGAAAAAAAAAATGTTCGAAAACTTTTCTGACTCAATGTGTCTAAATGTGTGTATTTTGTTTAAGTAAAGTTATTTTGAAAATAAACAATTAAAGCCATAAACTAAAATGTGTTTTTGCGTATAAACACAAATACAAATACGAATTGTGTACACAAAAAAGCACATAAATAAATAAATGGACACATGTTAAACTAAAATGCCAATGCTTTAAATTTATGGCTATTTTACTTAAGCTATTTTTACTTGGCTCATCAACTAATGCGCTGAAGATTATGCTTTAGATGCCAATTTCCCACACACAAAATATCAAAAGTTTTCCAAAAGGGCCAAGGTTGGCCTTCAACTGCAATTCTGTCATGAAAAATCTACCCACAAAAATTATTTGCCGTCCAGTGCTGGCATCTAAGAATTCTCCATTTATGTATGTATAAAACATAATAATAACAAACATGAATATAAAACGAACAAAAAATGTGGGACAAAAGGTCGACTTCAATGCGATGCTTAGAACTGTCCTGCAACAGTCCAGGTCCAGTTTTTCTGTGACTTTCTTAAGTATGTTGACATCCACTGATGAACAAATAACAAATTCACAAGCATTCGTTGCGAGTGTGCTGTTTTCGAAATCATCATTCACCAATATAAACGAAAAGCTGAGTATGTTCCCACGACAGTCGGTTCTGCGTAACCGGAACGACCCGGGTTTATTTCGGTATATATATGCCACTCCAGCAGCATTCCCCAAACATGTATGGAGAATATTTATGCTGCTACATTAATATCTACAGCAACAACAATAAAAGCTCAAGTTGTCTAGTCAGACATCTATTTATTTTCTATAGGCCTCGTATGATACTACCGAATTTTAACATGTCCTCTTCAAGTGATATAGCACACTGCTTCCCTTTATCACTTCAGATTAATATGAGGTTTGCACTTCGACCTCATGGTCTTTTGTTCCCTCTACTCATCACAATACCTGGTCCAGACTCACTTCCCTTATTAAACACAGGTTAGAGCTGGGTTGGACTGAGCGAATGGGCTTTTCTCTTGACTGCCGAGATGTCTCAAAGTTCTCCGCGCTATAATGTTGCGTTCAAGGAAAAGGTGCATTGTAGTCTCCTGGGATTGCTCTCAGAAATTACAAGAATTAGTGGGCCATAACACGATCATGTGCAGATGACTGTGTTGTATGCAGTGAGAGTGCCCGTTAGCGCAATAAGTTTATTCTTTTGCGTTTTTTAAACCTCTTTTGGTTGTATCCCAACGGCACAGAACGCTTTGTTCTGCGGCCATATATTCCAGCGCCTATGCTTTCTGGTGTCTTCGAGCTATGTGGTTGTATACCAGTGCAGAGTACACTAATGAGATTTCCTTTCAAATGCAGGTGTACTATAGTTTGCCTTGTCGTCCAGTTCAATTCTGAACTTTTTTCGAATTTGATGACTTTGGCTATATCATCTCTGGGTAGCTGGGAGTTGTAGACTTAGCAACTCCATGTTCTTAGATGATATCACTTTTCCTCTACCGAAACCTTCCCTAGTAATATTCAACAGGTCACGCTTGATACTCTTCGTTAGGTATAAAGTTTTTTGTAATACCTATGTCACTTGTCTCACCAATACCTATACTTATATCGAAACGAAGAGCCATGAAAAGGTCAATGAGCGATACCATTTCCGCTTCGCTGCGAAGAAGAAGCGCTAATCAACTCTATACCATGATAAAATTGTTAAATCTTTTATAAAATGGTTAAAACGTTGCGTTATATGGTTTTTGTTGTGCTATGAAGTATATTTTTATAAAAAATAGTGGTGTGTTTATAACTTTCAAAGAGGTGTACGTCGTAAGGGTATGAATGGATAGTGGTTAGGGCAAGTATACAAACAATAAATGGTGACCACAAAAACTGCAACAACTTTTACAGAATAAAAAAATTCCATCAGTATAGACTAGTACATTATTTCTAATTGTTATTTCACCTCTAATTAAGAATCCCGATGAAGTGGGCTCCTAATTATGAGTAATTCTTTCTTCCAACCAATCGAGTGCAAGCAATGCAGTAGGGAATAAAAATTAATGAGGTAGCTTTATGCCGAGCAAAGGAATGCACACCAACACATGCATACATACATACAATCAAACAAATGAATAAACTACTGTCGAAATTGGATGCATTCCAACTTTGGTTAATGCCCATGACGGCATTGTGGGCACAAGTAATCGACGTACGAATACTCGTAACAACAAAACTGAGTAAGGTGGAAAAAAGTGCTGCGTTTGCGTGGAACCTGTTTGCACACTCCAACGCCCCCTCTTACCCATTTTAATACGAAGTAGAAAAGCAATTAACAGATACACTAACATTGCACTACAAGTGCAATGTATACAATTAATTGCTATGCTTGTTGTTGTTGTTCTTGTGCTGTATTACATTACCCGGTGTGAATTGTTGCATCTACGGAGCTAACCAAGTAGACAGGTAAATAACCAAAGCGATTCTAACGTATATGCGTATATATGTATGTATGGACAAGACTGTAGTGGCAAAGCGGAGGCGCATTTTTGTATTTTTTTTTTTTTTTGCTTGCAATTTAGTTAGTAGCAAAATCAAATTTATGACTATGTAGTGAAGGGCGTGGATGTGTCCTTGCACCATGCATATATACTCATCCCATTTTGGGTGGAAGCGGTTGCATGCCAATGCCATAAGTTCGATTTATTTATCCTCAATTTAGTGTGGGCCAGTTGGTTGTGTTGCGCAAGCGAGTTGGGCAATGGAAGTTGTTGTTGAATAATTTAGTAAACCAGTTTATGAATATTCTAGTCGGGCTAGCGACAATCTGTTAGCCAAAATTAATCTATTTTCTCTCTTATCACAACCATGTGACTTATCCGCATACGAATACTTCGCAAACACACGGACTCACCGCCATATACAAAGATATATATTCGTACATAGCTACTCTCGCGCAGACATTTGGCAAATTAGCAAACTATTTGCAAATTTTTTTAAACATTTTTCAATAACTATGCTACCCACAGCGCACCGAAATCTGTTAACAAATAGCCAACGAACATTTTTTAGATGATTACGTGTTTTTCGAACTTACTGAAGTAAAGCAAAAATAAAATACAAGTAAACGAATGAGGTTAAACAAAAAGAGAATGCAAAATAATTAAACCATGTGAGGGGTGGCGCGAGGTACGACGGTACGGTGGTGCGGTGGAGCATACCAATCATTTTTGCTCGTAGCCAGCTGAATTGTTTAACTTTGTGCTTACTTGTTGCCGAGCGCTGAACGCTGAGAGCGCCAACAACAGTAGACTTTCGCTATAATAGATCGAAGAACGCACGGCGATGCTCCATTTGAATGCAAGCTGGTTATTAGAAGCGAATGTTTATAGAAATAAGATGTAATAAACATAAAAAGGCAGGTTGGTTAGCCGACCGGCCGAATGCATGGATGTAAATTGTTTTGACTAAAATTCAGTCTTCAGTTCGGTTACAAATTTGAGCAGAATTTAATTGATTTTTAATAAATTTTATGAAAATAGATACATATGCATGTGCCCCTTTCCTCGATGATGGGCTTTCTGAGCGAATATTTGGTTCAAGTACATTTTGCAAGCCTCCATTGAAAGAAAAGTTCTGCATAGACGGCAACAAATGATAACCTAAGTGTATTAGGCAAAGACAACAAGATAAGTAACATGTTTATCCTATTCAAAGTAAAGTGTTGCTGAAATTGATCGAAAGTCGTCGGAAGTTTACGCTGAACAGTTTTTTTTTTTGTTTTGGACAGACTAGCAAGTATGGCCATCAGGAACATTAAGTCCATTATACTACACTCGGGTTCCCTTTTTAATTTTCTTTAAATCTATCCGACCTCCGAAGAAATCTGAGCAGATCTTGTGGTACCAAGGAGCCAAGGTGGTCGCTTCATAACACACATCAGTGCCAAAGACCTCAAGCCTGATTCGAGCGAACGCAGGACAGACGCATAGAAAGTGGCACGCCGTCTCATCCTCCTCTCCACTTGCTGGACAGAGTACACTGTCTGAAATGCCTACCTTTTCCATGTGCTTCGCCCATAGAAAATGGCCCGTCATCAGTCCAACCAGCTGCCTACAGTCCCTTCTGCTCAATGACAGAAGGATCTGCGACAGTCGGTCGGACGTGACAGGCAACATCAGTTTTGTCCATCTGAACATACTTCTTGCTAGTTATAGTAGTATGTTTGGCACTGAAGGCAAGGAAGAGACGAAGTTTTAGCCACCTTTCAGAGAAGACCTTTGCTAGAATTGTTAGAAGTGACGCAATTTGTGTGTGACGTTCTCATATGCTAGAAATACTTCTACGAAAGCCTAAAAAAACCATTTATTCATTGACCGGTAATTGCGAATGGTAAACGAATGCCATTCTCATGCCAGCCAGTTCTACCTACCGGAATGAATGCATTCCCATGGCAGCCGGTTCTACGTTACCGGAATGACTCGGGTTTTTATTCCCGACCAAGGGCTGCCGCCCCAGTATACTAGCCCTGTCTAGTGTACCGTATTTTTTTTTTACCTACCGGAATGACTCGGGTTTTTCCCCGATCAAGCGCGGCCGCCCTGTGAATTAGCCCATCTAGTACGCTGAGCCTCACTACCGTGAACACAGGAAAACATATTCATGCTGCATAAGTCATGTATTTTTGGTATGATCAGTAGTGAGAAGTGAAGGATTTACTGTGAGCTGTTAAAACTTGGCACGACTACCCCGTCGACAACTTTTCATCATAACAATGCTTTAATTTTCGCTTATCGATTTAATTATACAAGGTGGCGCGAAATTAATTAATAAAAAAAATATTTTCAGTGATGGAAATCTTTATCGTGACCTTTACGCGCTCCATTGTTTGTCTGCTCGTATACTGCAGCTGTCTAGTCACAAGCGTTGTTGTTGTAGCAGCAAAAACATTTCCCATACATGTACGGGGAGTGCTTCAGTAATAATTTGTAAGAAAAACGTGGACGCCAAACAAGGATTTCTTGAGTAATTTGTTGTTTGAAAGAGAATAGACAATGGTACTGAAAGAGCAATCAAGAGTTTATATAAGCTTATTTCGAATATGTATATGATTTCCGCCGTAGCCGAATGGGTTGGTGCGTGATTACCATTCGGAATTCACAGAGAGAACTTTAGTTCGAATCTCGGTGAAACACCACAATTAAGAAAAACATTTTTCTAATAGCGGTCGCCCCTCGGCAGGCAATGGCAAACCTCCGAGTGTATTTCTGTCATGAAAAAGCTCCTTATAAAAATATCTGCCATTCGGAGTCGGCTTGAAACTGTAGGTCCCTCCATTTGTGGAACAATATCAAGACGAACACCACAAATAGGAAGAGGAGCTCACCCAAAAAGGGTGTACGCCTCAATTATATATATATGTATATATATATATATGATTTCCTTAAACCAAATAACTTCAGAGAGCTTATCAATGTTTATTCGAAAGGTATTCGAAACGATTGTTGGTATATGCATGGGCAAAATGAAAACCCAAAATAATTGATATGTAGTAAAACGAAACTTATGGATAATAAAATATATACTATGTATTTCAGGGCACTACTATTATTTTGACCGCCACTATATATAAGTATAAAACAAAGATTATCTGATAAATTTAGAATGCTTGCAAATGTATTCTCAACTTACCTCCTGTGTGATGTCTAACTCGTGTTTGGCATGATCGTACAACGTCTCCAACTCCTCACATTTTTGTTCAAGAGTCGATTTCTCCTCCAACAGCGACAGTCCATATTGTGCAGATTGTGCTCGCTCACTGGCCGCCTGATCTAGTTCGCGCGTCAGCCGCTCAACTTCCATACGCAACTCCTCATTAGTTTTGCCGGCTGTTGCGGCATTTT
The DNA here is from genome assembly GCA_037575425.1 of Anastrepha fraterculus. Classification (NCBI taxonomy): domain Eukaryota; kingdom Metazoa; phylum Arthropoda; class Insecta; order Diptera; family Tephritidae; genus Anastrepha; species Anastrepha fraterculus. The sequence goes on from JAYXIM010027436.1 coordinate 50,939, forward strand.
CCAATTCAGACATACTGCAGCCGTCTTGCGTGTTTGTGTATTGGTTTTGTAATGGACGGGTGGTTTATTTTTGGAGGGGATGATTAAGGGATTAAATAGTCAAACGGTTGATACGCTCAGACGAATCGTATTTGTGTTAATGTTGTATGTATGATGTGTATTAGACGGAATGGGGGAAGTCGCTCCAGAAATATAGTTTGTTGCAGCGGTGGGATATATCTATATCCAATTTCGGTTTTGGTACTCGTTTTGAGTTCTTAATCTGCAGTGGACGGCAGCCGTGCTTGAATTTATATAACGGCGACTACAGAGCATCAGTAGTGGGTGTGGCAGGTTGTTGTGGGCGGAATTGTGATGTGTTCGCCTGTATAGCGTTTCGAATCGTTGCGTTTAGAGGGACGTGTATGTATTTATGTCGCTTTTGTTAGTGTTTTTTTTTTTTTGTTGCTAACCCGTTTAGCCGTATTCGCTAGCAGTTTTAGCACCAATACTAAAATTTCACTTTGCACTCACACTACTCTATTCTGTTGGACGTATTTTTTTATAAATTCCTCGACTTTACTCCACTTTTCTCTCCACTTCCGTTGTTGCCGTTATCGCTTACCACAACTCTTTCTTTGGTAACATGCTTTATTCTCTATTTTTACGTTATGTGCTTTGTGCTTTTATTGCCCTCTTTGGTAATTTTTTATAACGTTTTGCAAATTACTGAAGTGGAATGAATATTGAATTTCGCCTGTCACATCGGTCTCACTTCAATTTGCAATTTAATTAACAAATTGTAGTCAATTATTAAATTAAATTAAATTGCTACAATGCACATCCACTAAGCCAAATTAACGAAAACACACAAGCTTTGTATGTAGAGGTAAATGAGCGCAAGTAGATTAAGCTGAAGTAAACACTAACAATATCCAATCCAAAGAAATAAATGCGTCTAAAACTTGAAAGACGCACTGAATTAAAATGATCCAATTAACGAAAAATGGGAAGCAGTGACATCACGACGGAGCGCCTTTTTACTTCTCACCAACACTGCATACGTCAACTTCCACCTGGAGTCTCCACACACACAGGCTTTTCACCACCCCTTTAGCAGGGAATGAGAAGAAATTGTTCACTTAAATTTTCTTGCTTCACTATTATTTTTTGTATTAAATTAAAGGGCAGAACTTTAAAAAGGTTTGTTTGCTGCGATTTCTATAAAAGATTTCCCCAAAAGTGGAAAATCTTTGTTAAAACGCTAAAAAGACTATTCACACTATACACGTCTTTTCTTTTCGTGAGTGACTAACGGAATGTGTGTGTGAAAATTTTGCATTCTCTCTTTTGCGTATACTTTGTCAGAATGTCAAAATTAGACAGAGTTGCATGTGGAATAAGGTTGGGAACATAACATGAGTCATAGTAACGGGATTGCAGGAAATTCTTAAGCTATTCAAGTTATTATTTATAATGGTTAGAACATTTTATTAAAAATTTCACAGCTTTCATTTATAGCACTTCTTGAATACAATCTTGTAACGACATAACAGTAAAGTCACTAACATTGTCGATATAAAAATTATGACATATTATTTCTAAAATTTTACATGGGAAAGCAAAATAAATGGAGCAATTTTTCGTGTTTTTGATAAATATGTTTAAAATTGAGTAATAGACACTAAAAACTTAATTAGGAAGAATATTCAAATAAATATTTATTTATTTATGTTAAGATATTAGAGGATATGTTTCGACGGCATTCAATTATGGGAACAGAACAACATGTTATTCCAAAAGCAGAACACATGATGCTCATTTTCAGAATCGCACGATTTTTAAAACTATTTTGATATTGTCATTTTAATTTCTGTAGAATTTTTTAGTAATTCTGATGGCAAATTTGACCTTATTAAAATTTTATTAATTTGGGTATGTTGTTTTATTTTTTATAAAACATATGTAATTTTGATAAAAAATTTAATGTATTACTTTGAGTAACATATTTAATTTTTATTAGTGTAAATCCGTCACCACAAAAGAGATTTTCTTAAAAGTCAGGATAACGGTAATTCTAATATTAAGAATTACATTGGAGGTAAAAAATAGTTAGTACTGTTCTTCGTTATAAAATCTTATTTTTTTTACCAGAAAACTATTATTTTAAAGAAATTGATTTATGCAATGATTATTTATCTCTAGAAGGAATAAAAACGATTTTATAAAGGTACGCGCGCTTAGAAGTAAAGAATATAGTACAACTTTTGCCTGGAAATGTTTTTGCGTGAATGGCTTAATATGTGGTTTTTCTTAGTGTCACACTAGCAAACTAAGAAATAACTGGTTGGAATCATATGCGTTCGGTTGATAGCATTGCTACATAATTATTCCAATATAATAGAAACAAATATACCTAATAAGTGGCACTCGTGTAGTAAATCCTCGCAGACTGCTATGATTATATATCCCATGCTTGCAATTAATAATTGTTAATAATTTATATTAAGCCTTTGTAAAGATTAAATGCAGGCAATCCTACCTTTCCAATTAGTCTAACGAATAACACTGCGACCCTGTTATCAGCTGTAGTGTTCTTTAAGCACACACACACTAAACAAAGTTGTCAAACGCAAAATATACAATTAGAAAAGAAAGGAAAACATCGTGAAAAGCAAGCAGCAACGAAAAAGCAAGCAGCTAAATTGTGTGCGAATTTTCGTGCGCTATTTGTTTTTCTTGACTTGAATTACTAATTAAACAGAGTTGGTGATCATATTACTAATGTGACAATAAGCTAATGATGTCAAACTTGCAAAATTTGTGTGAAATATCAAGAAAAGTGAGAAAGAATTGCGCAATAGTGTTTTAAGTGGAAATAACAAAAAAAGAACAACGGTAAAGAACAGCAACATCAACTTCACAAAAGCAACAACAGACAAGGAAGCACACCATCGTTGGAGGCACGCACTCTCAAGGCGTGTTTAATTGAAAAGCAGATTTTTAAGAAACATTTTTTACTTCAATCAGTGTTTTACATTAAAGTTGGGCAAAATTTGTCGGCCCTGTTTACTTAAAACACTGTGAATATTTCACAGGTGTGGTGTGTGGGCGGTATTGCGGCAGCGACTGAAGCAGGTGAAGTCACAGCTGCATACACACACACTTGGGTCAAAAACCGCTCTTTGTTGCTCAACAAGAACAATTGCTCCATTATGGAAGTAAAAGATGTGTTGCATCGTGAGGGGCGAGACGCGAAAAATTTACTTATCTACCAATTTCGCGACGATCAACTGCCAACCGATGGCTGCCAACCCGCTACGGGAAGTAAGTATTTGGTGTAAATGTGTGTTTTTAAATATTATTAATGCCTTTTCATTTTCTGCAAATGTTTACCAGAAACTTCACCTTTGTCGCTAAACGTACGTAAGCCGCCAGTTGCACCCTCGAAGTCACCCAACTCGCTCAAGAGCGCACTTTCGCCTGTACATACTACTAAAGTGCAAAAGACTGGGCCGCGTGTGCGTAGTGCTTCCACAGGCCGCGACAAAAAATCAGAGCTGCAAGCACGTTACTGGGCGTTGTTGTTTGGCAATCTGCAGCGCGCTGTCAATGAAATCTATCAGACGGTAGAGTGCTGTGAGAACATATCATGGTGTCAGGAGGCGATTTTGGTGCTCGAAAACTATGTGCGCGATTTCAAAGCGCTCAGTGAGTGGTTCAAGGTTTCATGGGATTACGAGTCACGGCCTTTACAGCAGCGACCGCATTCGCTTGCATGGGAAGTTCGGAAAAGCAATCCGGCACCACGTGTACGTGCTAAAAGTTTAACTAGTCCCACTATGTCGGGCAAGTCAAGTCCTTCAGCATGTCTGTGCACGTCAGGAAAGTCATCACCCTGCTGTGGGGACTCGGCATCACCACGCAAAAGCTTGCGCGCATGTGATCCGCTACCAAAAGGTGCTATGCGCGTTAATGTGCGAGAGCTATTCGCCCCAAGTAAAACTGGAACAGGTAGTGAACGTTCATCAGATGCGTCAGATTCAAAGAAGTGCATAGAGACTGAACCGGACGCCCATGTAGAGGCCGAGCCGATGGATTTGCCAAATAGGTGCCATCAGTATGCGCAGACTGATCTTGAAGATGATCATTTGACCTTGGCAGATGTAAGAATTAAGATGCAAAGAGAAGCCGAGGAACGGCAGATGGCTGAGCATGCAGAGCAAGAACGTTTGTGGCAAGAGAAAGAGTTTGAAAGGCAACGCCAGTTGGAACACCAACAGTGGCAACGCCAGCGGGAACTGGAGAAGGCAGAGCAACACTTGATTGAACAGCAGCAGCAGCAGCAGCAGTTTGAGGAGGAGCACAAAGTGGCAAATGAACAGATGCAGCAAGAAACACAGAAGAACTTAGTAGGTGCGCCAGCTGTCACTAGCAAACCGGATGTGCTTGTAGGAAATGGAAACGAATCTAGCGCCACGGATACTGATGATTCACATTTTGGCATTCATCGAGAGCCAACGGCATTAGAGATGACTGTGCAACGGCTGAATCAGATGGAGAACGATATTCTGCTCAAAGATGCTAATAAAATGCCAACTCCACCAACAGCCGAACTGAAAAAGGTAGAGCCCATAGCTGACATAAAACCTACTGCCCCCGCTGCCGTGCCAGATGCTGCGAAGAAAGCAGCCGCACCAGCGGCCGCGCCAGCTCCAAATGGTCCTCTAAAATATTCCAGTGTGTTGAATCGTCCTGCTGCTGCGCGCGCTGCAACTGTGAATGCATCAAAGCCATCAATTGCGGCACGTCCTTTAGCCACTGTTTCGGCAGTTAATAAGCCAGTGCCATCACAATCGCAGAAGTCTGCGTTCAACACCAGCTTACGCCGCTCTGCCACTCCTGCCGCGTTGGGAAAAACTTCAGCTACGCGTTTATCAGCCGGTGGAACAGGCTCCGGCCCCGGAGTTGGCGGACGCTACATGACGCCACGTCCATCCAGTAAGACCGACAATTATGGACCGCCAACACATGTCGCTTCACGCTTGTCAGCGCGTTCGCGCACTATGATTGAAATGCAGCCAAAGGAACAAAAGTCACGCGCTGAACGTCCACAACAGCCACAACGTTATGCTCATACGGCGGCGTCCTCGAGAAAATCCTCGCGCGAAGATATTGGCAGCTCAAGCTCAACGCTGAAAGCGAGCACAGAACTTATATCGTCCTCAAGAAATAGCCTATCGCAGGCCGCTGCCGGTGCTGTTCACATAGACGAACGTCGTTCGGAGCCGAAACAGTTGCCGTCCGAAGCTAACGATGGTTGGTTTACAGTGAAAAATCGGCGTCGCTCCAGCATGCATTGGGCCAATCGCTTCAGCCAGCCAACAGGATATGCCAGTCTTCCAACATTAGCGCTCTTCAACGAGCAGTTAGCCGAAAAGGAAGAACACCAACGCCACAAAAACATAGCACCAAAGAAGGAGCCAACGGAGGAAAATAGCAACGCTACCAACTCCACACAACCAACGGCGAAACAAGCGAAAGCACTCAAAGCACAAAAGAGCGCAGAAAAACCGTTGAAAAGTGTGACGCGCCCGGAAATAAAAAATGCCAAGGCAAAAGTTAATTCACTGCCTGTACCGCGCAAAAATGCCACTGCCACATCACACGCGTCCGCAACGCAGCGTAGTGGAGGCAGCGCTAATGGCGCCAATTCGGCACGCGCCTCTCATGTGCCAACACGCGAGGCGATTATTAAGCGGCAGAAGTCTGATTTGACGGGTCTGAAGATGACTTCATTGCATAAGGAATATATGCGGAGCGAGAAGTACGCGCAACGCAAGCAAAATGGACGTGCAGGCTCGCTAGAGAGCTCAGCCGCCGACTCGACCGAGACAGTTGTGGACGGTAAGTGAAAATGTGGTTAATGTCTGAGTTATGCCATCATTAAAAGTTTTCCATATTACAGCAAGTGATGAACTGGCCAGCAACGACAATGCCGCTGACATCCCCGAATCCACTGATCAAAACAAAATTGACATAAAAATACAAACCAATCGTGACTTTTCCAAAACCATTGGTGATCTCTACGAGAGTATTGCCCAAACTGCCAAGGCCGCCACATTCGGCAGCAATAATATCGGCATTGCCAGTGGCGCCGGCAAACTCTCAAGCTGCGATGAGAGCGAGGAGACTTTTGCCAGTGAAACAGATTGTGACGAAGATCAGCGCATGCTAGTGGAGGAGCAAGAATCATTGGAGCGACAGATACGAGAATTGGAAAATACCGAAATCGATGTTGATACCGAAACAGATGAGACTGATGGTGAGGTGGCATTGGAGCATGATCACGATTGCAACGAAGCGGCAGATCAATTGCTCGATGACGCCTCATCGATTGCCTTACTGTCAGCCGGTGAAGATGGCATGGATCCGAATCTCAGTTTGGAAATGCGCTATCATGCTTTACTTTCGGAAATGTCGCGCGTTGAACGTGAGGAGGCATTGGCCACGCTGCAGGCGTATGTGGCGCGCCATCCTGGACGCGCACAGGAGCTGCATCAGAAACTTTCCTCGCCGTCGCGCCGACGTTCACTGCACGAAACACTCAAGAAATATCAGGCTAAGCATGCGCGTGCGCAACAAAAACGTGAGCAGGTGCAAAAGGAGAAAACCATTAAAATACAACAACTGCTCGCGCGCGTAGAAGATGTGAAGGCGGCCAAGCGCCAGCTTATCGAGGACAAACGGCTAAAAATGGAGGATAAAATGCAGCGCGCCGCAGAGAACCGCGAACAATATTTACGGCAAATAGTGGAGAAAGCGCACGATGAGGACAAGAAATTAAAGGAGATAAATTTCATCAAAAATATCGAAGCGCAAAATAAGCGCTTAGATTTACTCGAATCGTCTAAAGATGCTGAGGGTCGGCTACAAGATTTGGAGCAAGAGCGGCAAAAGCGCTTGGAAGAGAAAGCTGCGCGCGAGGCAGCAGTGGAGCGACGACGCCAAGAGTTGGAAAAAGAGCGCCAACGCAAGTTGGAAAAAATGAATGAGACGCGTTTGGAAAAAGAGCAACGTATTGGTAAAATGCAGGAGCAAAAAGAGCGCCAGCGACAGGCATTGGCACGCGAGAAGGCGCGCGACCGTGAAGAGCGTTTGCTGGCACGTCAAACACAACAACAACAGACCACTGAGGAGCTGCAGCGTAAGATATTGCAAAAGCAGCAGGATTCGGCGCGCCGTCATGAGGAGAACATCGAGCATATACGCCAACGCGCGCTCGAACTGACACTGCCCACGCGCAACACGGACGAGAATGGTGTGCAGCGCGATGAAAACGGCGAAATAGTGACGGAAGATGGCGACTTGTCGTCGACCGTGTCAGATGTGGGCAGTCGCGAACACACGCGCGGCTACAAAAAGAAAATCAAAAAGTTGAAGCAGCGCATGGCACAGAGGTGAGTCTGGAGAATAATAATTTTGGTTTTTAATTTTTTAATTTTTTTCAAATTATTGTCAGTGCCGAGGAGTACATGAAGGAACAACAACCGGTGCCATTGCATATGAAACGTGAAAGTCAAGTGCCGAAATATTTGAATCTCGTGAGCAAAGGTGGTGGCGCTCAAGGCTTGGAACGCGCTGTCAGCCAGCTGCTGCGTCTTATGAGTAAAGCGCAAGTATTCGATTTTCAGTGCTTCCTGCTGATGGATGGGCTGGGTGTTATCACCACGAATGTGATAAGCAAAAGTATGCAGGAGAACAATGACATTCCAAAGAGGTATGACATAATGAAACTTTCAATATTCTCCTACTTTTATTCAACAATTTCGGAATATTTGCAGAGCTGTTGTGCTCGCTGTGCAATTGTACCGCAATGCTTGCACGCTTTGTCCGCAAATCGCGCGTCATGCCATTCTTGGAAATACATTGAGCGCGCTATTCGATGTGCTATTCCAGAGTTTGCAGGTGAGTTAAAAATAATTTTCTTTTTATTGTGTTCAAGGAACGCTTTGTTTTCTATAGAAATCTGTGTTTGCAGCGAATGTTTTCGTAGAGGGGCAAATAGGATCAAAAAAACGTTGTTATATAGTCCGTCATAAAACACAGGTTGTGGCGAATCTGAGTCGTGAAACGCTTCCAGGCAAATGATAAAGGCCGTTTGTGTCGTTCCAGTATTCTCTGTATTTTATTTGGATCCATTTTTTTGGAGACCTGATTAAGAGTCGCCAGTTTGTTAAGTGCCTTGTCGCACTTTATAAGGATTATTGAATTAAACGTAAAGCTATTTAAGGCTTTGAGGACCGTTTGGCTGTCCGAAAGTATTTTAAATTTTACTTTTTCGAACCCTCTTTTGGATGCGATTTCCACTGTTTCCATCATGGCGAAATCTCCGCATGGAAAATTGTTGAATCTGTTCTCAGTGTTAAAGATTTGTGTGCTCTAGACCCACTATTCCTGCTCCTAAGCCCCCGGAGCGTTTTGGATCCATCGGTGAAGGACGCATCCTCAATTCTCAAATAGAAAAATATTTCGCTTCATTGTAGACAAGTAGGAAGTTCGACTGGAATTTGCGCATTTCCGCCCGGTCCTACAATGACTCGGGTTTTTACCGACCAAGGGCTGCCGCCCCAGTAAGCTAGCCCTGTCTAGTGTACCGTACTTTACTGAAATTCGCAAATTGAAGATCGAACCCAGAAGGCTATTTTTGCTCTATAAGCCTTTAAAGTATTTTACCTATACTTGATACCCGAGAACTATGAATAATTTAGCGAAAAATTCATCAATTTCGATTTCCTATGGTTCAAGTCTTATTTGATATTTTCCTAATACAATTTACTGGGTTAGTGACCCTAAACAATATCGAGGAGTTGGTCACCATTTCTAGTGACGCACATTTGGGCTCTTTCTCTGCATTTTTCGTAACATTTTGGAGCATTTCTGGGGTTATGGTCCTGGCAAATATTGGCCTTCAAAGAGTCAAGGGTTTGAGTTTTATTAATTTCCTCTTAAGTAGCGCCACAGGAAAAAATCCGTCGCAGTAAATTCGAGCGAGCGACATCATCTCCCGCACGGTATGGGATGTTGCGCCGTCTTGTTGGAACCAATAATCCTCCAACTGATTTTTCTCGAATAATAATAATAATAACAAAAAGCGTATGTTAAATAAAAACGCCTGTTATTTCCATCCTTTGGAAGGTGTGTGGCCGAACTTCTTGTCCTACACTTTTATGCCGCCTCTTTACGGCAGTTGGTTTTTTAGGAGACGCTTGATTTTTGGTCGAAATAAACCCAGAGACTTGGCATGACCTGTCGAGAGGCGATCGTTATTAGAAAAAAACTTTTTCTATCACTTGGTGTTTCGTCTTCGATTAATAGCTGTAAAAATTCGAAGATTAAGGACCGATATTGGTCACTATTGACAGTTATGATACGACCTTCGTCATTCTCGAGAAAGAATGTCCCGTAATGTTCATAGAACACACACAACACCGAGCTGTGAACCCCCCAGAACAGACAATTTTTTTGGGAGAGTGCGTTGAGAGTGACATGTGCTTCATCACTCAGGATGAACCGACTTCCAAGCGATGTGACTTATGCAGACGTGACTTATGCGATAAGAGGTCGCGAAGTTCTCACGAACATCTTTTCAGAAATAGCCCCCATGTTCTCCAAATTCCGCGATGGTTGTTACACAATTTGAAGATTTCCGCACGGTAGATTTTGTGTTCACTGAAGTCGATGGGAGATTGCGGTATTTGCGCCGGTATACACGTTGAGTTAAGATACTATATTCGAAGAGTTTTTTTTCCAAATTAAATTTGACGATTCCTGCACGTTCTCCAGCCGTATACTGCCCCATCGTTACAATTTTATTCCACAAATTTATCTAAAATGCCATAGAAGGAGCAAGTGAAGCAACAAATGTCAAAATTGTTTAAAGTTATCATGCGCAAAGTATAGTTGGAACACCCTGTATAATTTAATACCAATAGATCTATTTTTAACTGATAGCACATTTGAATGACATCTCAATGTGACCATCTCATGGTGACAAGAATCCAGAAGGTGTGACCAAGATCAGACCAATAACCGGTTCTCAGCGAATTTGAGAGAATCAGCTGATAGGCTGACGCCACCAGGGTCATGCCAGCGGGTTGTTTACGAAAAAACTGAGATTGTGTTGGTGCGAAAAAAATCAACGCAGCCTTCGCTCATGTTCTTCGTTGCCATCTGAACAACGACTGATTGGACGAGTGCGTGAATACGTGTGAAATGAGCGGTCATAATTCTGCTGCCGAGTACCCGGTGACGTGGCAGACGAAGTTTACTCGCTCAATTTCGTTTTTCACTATACTCGTAGGCCGAACCTGGTAATCTATCATCCTTGGTTCCAATTGCTGAATTGGTTGTTGGCGTAACACTTTTGGAAAACGAAACGATTTTAGATAAATGCACTTTCCTCGTTCCACACTCGCCACTCGCTTTTCTAAAAAACCACGCAGACGGCTTTGTTTTTGTGCTTTGCTTTCTTTGTGACCTGTTTCTTTAAATTAAGATGGTTTAAGCTTTTATAGGAATATCAAAACATGAATTTTGAATAAAATGCAATTGTGACTGCGGTGAATTTTTGGTTGCGTAATAATTGAGGATGATAGAAATCTTTTCACCATGCGTAAGTTTTTCGCCACTAGTAAGCAGGTATTTTCCTGCAGGGTAAGTGCTAAAAGAGCAAAAGCTAGCGGGAGCAAAAAGACAAAATAGAAAAACACCAGGCGCAGTCAAAGGAGTGAGCGAAGTTTACTCGAATGCCTTGATGATGGAGGTGGAAACGTTTGCCTGCCAGCGAGTCGTAATGACGTTGAGAATGTTGGCACTGGCACACTGTGAATGGCTGTTTTTGTTGGATGACTGTGAGGTTTGCTATTAAAGCACTATGCTACTGATGCTGTTTCCGAGACTGACACTTCTGATGACTGTGTGAATCCTTGCGTGATTTATGTCCGTGCAGACAAATGGTTGGCACCAATCAAAAGTTGAGTGAAGGAAAAATAGTAATGATTATAAAGGCGCACACAATTGCTACTTCAATAAAATAAGCAAAAAGTTGATAAGAAAAATATGTATGTATATATGCATATAGTACATATAAATATGCGCATTAGGGTGGCTCACCAGAAAAAGTGAATGTTTTTCTACCGTATTTATAAAATATATTTTATTGCAAGACTTCCGTCAACATATTTTGGAATAATATTAAGATTCAAGTTAGATTTCAAAATACCGCAAAAAACCTAGATTTTTACAAAACTATTTTTTTTTATTTTTATAAAACTATTTTTTTTATTTATTCCTACATTAATCATACATCTGTCATACTGACATCTAGTACATTTTTTAACAATTAAAAATAAAAAATAAATAATTGGCGCGTACACTTCTGTTAGGTGTTTGGCCGAGCTCCTCCTCCTATTTTGTGGTGTGCGTGTTGATGTTGTTCCACAAATGGAGGGACCTACAGTTTCAAGCCGACTCCGAACGGCAGATATTTTTATGAGGAGCTTTTTCATGGCAGAAATACACTCGGAGGTTTGCCATTGCCTGCCGAGGGGCGACCGCTATTAGAAAAATGTTTTTATTAATTTTGCTTTCACCGAGATTCGAACCAACGACCTCTCTGTGAATTCCGAATCGTAATCACGCACCTACCCATTCGGCTACGGCGGCCGGCTAACAATTAGCTAGGAAAATTATTAAATGTATTTCATCATGGCCAGTGCCAAGACGAATACAGCGACTACATTTTAGGGAAACCATTACATTTTATATAGAACAGTTATTTTAGCATACGAGAATTAATATTTAATTTAATAGGTCAATTGGTCGGTGTCTCCTCAGACGTCGTAAAGTTCTTCTTTCAAGTTGTGAGAGTGTATTTACTTCTCGATTTTTGTGCAGATTTATTTCGTTAAAATACCTTGTTGATATCGCTTTTATTTCTTCGTCGATTAATGGTATATTGAACGTAGTATGGATGCCATCATTTTTTTTGTGTACCTGTCGGGCATTGCTATTATACGTAAGATTTTTGATTGTTGTCGCTGTACTTTGTTTATGTGAATTCTTTTTGCAGTTCCCCACACTTGAAGTCCGTAGGTCCAGATTGGTTTAATGACCGCCTTGTATACTAAAAGTTTGTTGGAAATATGAGTATATATGAGCTTAGAATTTCTGCCTATTAGCCAATGCAATTGTCGAAATTTTTCCTATATTTGTTTTATTTTCTTTTTGATATGATCTATCCAAGTTAGTTTTTGTCCAGATGGATTCCAAGATATTTTGCAGATGTTTCAATTTGTATATTTTTATTGTTGAGCTTAATCGGCATAGCAGCAATCTCTGTTCTTGTCGTAAATATTACTTGTACAGATTTGTCCTCGTTTACTTTTAAACTCCATTTGTCAACCACTTCTTTACATTGTTGGTGTACATCTGTAATTTTGTTGTTGCGGTTGAGAGGTTTTTGTCAGATGACAATAAAATTGTGTCGTCTGCAAATGTTGCTATAGTAGAATTAGTTTCGTCTGGGAGTGGTATGTCAGAGGTAAATAAGACATACATATAGCATAGCAGTGGCCCTAGAACGCTGCCTTGAGGAACTCCTGCTGTTATTGGATGTACATATATGTGAGTATTTGTCATTGTATTTAATGTAGAAACATCGGTCAGTAAGGTAGCTCTTGGTAATTAAATAATAGTCGAGTGGTAATATTGTCCTAATTTTATGCAAGAGGTCTTTGTGCCAAACTTTGTCAAAAGCTTTTGCGACGTCCAAAAATACAGCAACGCAGTATCGTTTATTTTCCATGTCTGAAATTATTTTTTGTGTAACTCGATGTATTTGTTGGATAGTTGAGTGTTTTTTCGGAAAACGAATTGATGATTTGGAATGATGTTTTTCGTGTCAAGTATTGGGGTAATTCTGTCATGTAAAAGTTTTTCTGCAATTATAGATATAGTCGGAAGTAGGTTTATAGGTCGATATGAAGTTAAAGCTGTTGGGTTTTTATCCGGTTTTGGTAGCGCATAGATTTCTGCGACTTTCCATACTTTTCGGAAGTATTGTAAGCGAAACATTGCATTAAATACGTTTCTAAGAAATAGGTAAGCCTCAATTGGTAAGTGCTTTGCTTGTCTTGTCAGCATATCATATCCGGGTGCTTTTTAATGTTTAATTCGAGTTTTGATGCATAATATCACTTCTTGTGTGCTTGTTTTTCTTATTTTTGTGATGGTATCAGTATTAACATTACTAATCGTGCCAATTTGTTTATGTTCATCGTTCGATAGGACATTTTCAATATAATTTCCCAATGTCGCTGCTTTTTCATCATTTGTAAAAGCCCATGTGTTGTCATCTTTTCTTAGTGGGGATTGATGCTATATCTGGTTTTTAAGTTTTTTTTGTACATTTCCACAAGGAATAATTTGTGGCATGTGTAGGAGTTAAATTTTTTAGATATTTTTCAATTTATGTCACATAAACAAGCCTTCAAATTTTTTGTAGCTAAGTTTAACCTCTGTTTGTCTGCAGGAGATCTGGTTGTTTGCCATCTTTTTCTCAATTTTTTTTTCCTTGATTTGCTTCTTAATAGAAATGTCATTTGAAGTGTTTTGCGGTGTGAATATGAATCCTGCGTCAATAACTATGTCAAAATGTATGATGCTACGCTCAATGTCAAGTTGTGTTTTCAAAGGTGTACTTAGAATGATGAGTTGTTGGAAGATGTGTTTTCGATACTCATCCCAGTCAGTCCTCTTTGTAAATATTTGGGGTGTTATCTCTATAGGGTAAATTTTTGATGTATAGTTAAGTATTATCGGCGAGTGGTCAGAAGATAGTTCATAACTTGGTTTAAGCTTCAGTTGGTTATGCTTAATATTTTTTGTTATACAGAAGTCGATTAAATCTGGAATTTTTTTAACATCCGTAGGCCAGTAAGTTGGTTCACCCGTACTTATAAACCTGCAATTTTTTTTATGGATTACGTTAATTAAATATATATCTTTTTTATTAGTCAACCTTGAACCCCACTCAGTATGCTTTGCGTTTAAGTCTCCTCCAGCAATGAATCTGTTGTCTAATGTCTTAAAGTAATCATCATATTGATCCGTCTTTATCAAGTGTCGTGGTGGACAGTAGATAGAAGATATTGATATGGGTCCATTGTTGTCAACTATTTTTGAAATATATTTTTCCAAAAAATCATCCCAAATATTAGACGAGTTTAACCTTAAAAAGCCAGCATAAAAAAAAGGAACTGAGGTTTGTTGATATTTGCGAAAATTTTGGAACTTCTTCCTAGCATCACAGTCCTTGGTCAATCATTGCTTCATTCACAACCTTGCGCCATCTGTCTCCATCTAAGGCTACCACATCCTTCCACCGCCGCACGTTCCTTCTTCGGCCTCCAACAGGGCGTAATTCAACTGCCTTTCGAGTTGTTTTCTTTTTGGGCATTCTAAACATGTGCCTGAGCCATCTTATCCTCTGAGATTTTATAAATCCTATTACAGTTTTAAAAATTTTGAAATAAAAAGCGTGAGAAATTACCTTTGCAATGATATCTTATCAAATCGGTCCGGATTTGATTGGCTTATTCTAGCTTTTCTTAAACCTATCTTACAAGAAAAGACAAAACTAACATAAAAATTCTCATCACTTTGATTCCGTTCATAAAATTTTTACACATTTTTATGCAAACCTTTTGAGCTTAAGCTTTTAAGCTCTTCTACCATTTGAATTACATTTTGTGAATTTTTGTTAACTAATTTAATTTATAAAAAACTCGACTTTCGGAGGTACTTACAAATCGATCCAGTTTACATAGAAGGTGAAGTCTTAAATAAACAAGACTGAGCTAAAATAGAAATGACAGGCGCTTTGTTCTGATAACTTCGAGTTTATTTATTCAAAATAGTCCACTCTGGTCTCGATACACTGTTTTACGCGATCTAAAAGCTTTGTTTCAGGTCATTGACCGGAATCTCCTTCAGGTCGTCTCTACGGACGCAAAACGTTTTCCTTTCATGGCCAAATGCAATTTTCCGAATAGATAGAGGTCACAGGAAGACGTATCAGGCGAATACGGTGAGTAAGTGATGGTTAAAATGCGATTTCTAGTCAAAAAATCAGTCACAAGAGTGGATCGATGCAATAAGCGCCAGCTTTCTCCTTCGCGGTATTCAGGGCGCTTCAAAAGGCCAAGATACACAATTGCTTTGGCGGTTTGGCCCGTTGGCACGAACTCCTTGTGGACAATTCCCTTGGAATCGTAAAAGTAAATGAGCATCGACTTGATTTTTGACTTCTCCAAACGCGGTTTCTTGGGTGGTGGCTCGTCAGGGGCCTTCCATTCGGCACTTTCACGCTTAGTTTCAAGTTCATGTTGGAAAGACCAGGTTTCATCCCCCGTTACAATGTTGTAAGTGAAGTTCTCGTCTTTTCTCGCCTCTTTAAAGAGGTCTTTCGAATGTTGAGCAATTTTTGGTCCTCAGTTAACTTGTGCGGAATGAAACGTGCGCATACCTTTCGTATGCCCAAATTATCAGCCAAAATGCGATAAATCGATGTTTTAGAGATATTAAACTCCGATTCCATGAATTTCGACGATGATTTCGGTTCATTTCTGATAAATTTACGAACAATTTTGATACAGTTTTCGGTGATTAGTGATTTTGGCATTACATTTTTATGACGCCAGTCTCATTTACTTCGGACTTGTCCTTGTATATCCTAATATCATACCAAAATATTTTTGCGGAAGTCTTAAAATATAATGAGTTTTATAATACCGATGAAAGAATAATACCAAGTTTTGTATTTGTACTGTATTGAACAATTTTTGTACGGAGATTGTTGCACCCTAATGTGCATACTTCATACAATCTACATATTATACTTCACTTACAGTAGCGGCCATAAAAAACCGATCTAGCTGGTTCAAGATTTAGAGCGTCGGCTACTTTTTTAATATATGTAAATAAAATTTTGATTCCAGCGACCAAAAGTGTCAAAAGCAAAATTTTGCTCCGACGAAAGGAAAATAGCCTGTAAATAAGGAAATGGTTGAGTTATGAGTGCAACGCGTGTGCGAAGAGGGTCATTGTCTGAAAAGTTTGTTTGTTGAGTTTGTAAAATTAAAATAATGCCAAAGGCATTAGAGGGGAGTTAAAATTATTCATTCACGTTATGATTGATTCATGAGCTCCAAAGGAAGATTTAAAAATATAGGTCTCAAAAGTTGGGTGCTATGTGGTTCCGTACTGTTTAAATTAAAATTTTTCCACATTAAAAACACCAATTTCAGGTCAAAGATAAGTTAGTCAGTATTCTTCTTCTTCTTGTTTGGCGCGATAACTTTCCTCTTCCTCTACTACTATCAGCTGATATTGGACCGAATACTTCCAGAGCCGGAGCGTTTGTATCCATTCGGACGATATGAACTAGCCAACGAAGCCCCTGGGTCTTTATTCGTTGCACTATGTCTATGTCGTCGGAGAGCTCAGTTAGTCAGCTTTCACTGAATCTATATTAGTACGAGGGCTACTTCAAATATTATTCGCCAATGCAATATTAAATGTTGCTAATTGCAATCTGGTGCCTCCAATTCAAAGTATGACATTTATTTAGTGTAAATATACTCAGAACTCAGAACGTTGCATTGGGTTGAAAAATGTGTCTCACCCAAAAAAGTAGGTCTACAGTCTTGGACACATAAATAGCACACCTAGTCTTTTTTTGGAAAAAATTAATTAATTTTTAATTAAATACTTAGCAACATAAAAAGGCACAGTTTTTTGTTAAAAATTATTAATTTCTATATTAAGGAAAATATTAAAACAATATAAACTGCAATTTTCCTTTAATTGAAGAAAATATTGATAATATGCTAAGCAATGGGGCGCCATTTGAAAATAGTATAAATAAAGTTAAACTATTCATAAAAATATAAAAATATATAAAAAAAGAATATAAAAAAATAAAAGAATATAAAAAAATAAAATAAAAATAAAAAAACATTAAAAAATACAATATAAAAAATGTAAAAATAATAATAAAAACAAAAATAAAAATAAAATATTAAAAAACTGCATTTCCAGAATTTTTCTAAAATGTTCGAAATTTTGATGAAAATGTGTTAATTTTTTTTTATTTGGTACAAAATTTGAAACTTTGAGTTACATGGTATGAACTATAGTTTTATATATATTTTTTTTTAATTAAAGGAAAAAATAAATAAAATTAAAAAATAAAAATTAAAATAAAAAGAAAACATAAATTGAAAAAAGATAAAAAAATTAAAAAAAGTTAAATAATTCTACAAAGATAAAAAAATTAAAAAAAGTTACAAAAAATTAAAAAAGCAATTAAAAAAAATTAAAAAAATTTAAATTAAATTTTTAATATAATATTTAAAAAAAAATCAAAACTGCATAAAACTGGTGAAAATTTGTTGATTTTTTTAATTTGGTACAAAGTTTGAAACTTTGAGTTATATGATATGAACTATATTTTCATTAAAAAAATATAAAAAAAATTAAAAGAAAGATTAAAAAATTAAAAACTAAATTTTTTTTCTAGGCTCCAACAATTGACAATCTTTCAGTACTCTCGGACCTGAAAATCGAATCTCTCATTAAATTCTCGAAACGAATTAATATCTTGGACCAAAATCTAAAGTAAAAATCTCGGTTAGGTGGGGAAATCATATAATATAAGGAGCTCTAGGGCAACACAACGGACCTAATTTGCGGTCTATGTGGCACTCCGATGCGGGGTCACCCTTAAACCAACCAACCAACCAAGTAAAAAATACAAAAAATATTAAATAAAAACTAAAAAAAATAAATAAAATATATAAAAAAAATATAAAAAATAAATAATAAAATATAAAAAAATTAAATAAAAAATATAAAAAAATTCATAAAATATATACTAAATAAATAAAATAATAAATAGAATATATAAAAACTTAAATAAAAAATATAAAAAAATATCTAAAAAATATACAAAATTAAATAAAGTATATAAAAAATTAAATAAAAATATAAAAAATATAAAATATAAATATAATAAAATATAAATATAATAAAATATAAAAAAAGACAAACCAGACAAATCTGGCCATCCTACAATCTGAAACAGACAAAAACCCTTATAAGTCTTTCGAAACACGTACACGAAGGCATATAATATCTCTTATCACCGGCCACTGCCTTTTGGGCACTCATGCACGTCGGCTCGGGGTTCCTCAGAACGACCTGTCCAGATACTGCGAGGACGAAGATGAGGAAGTATCGAGCAGGCATTTGCTGTGCACTTATCCCGCCCTAGCCAGAAGTCGACTCGCTCTTCTAGGCTCTCCAACAATTGACAATCTTTCAGTACTCTCGGACCTGAAAATCGAATCTCTCATTAAATTCTTAAAACGAATTAATATCTTTGACCAAAATCTATAATAAAAATATGGGTTAGGTGGGGAAATCATATAATATAATGAGCTCTAGGGCAACACAACGGACCTAACTTGCGGTCTATGTGGCACTCCGATGCGGGGTCACCCTTAAACCAACCAACCAACCAACCAAAAAATTTTTTTTTCTAAAACTAAAAAAAATTGAAAGAAAAATCAAAACTGCATGTCCAGAGTTTTTCTAAAATTTTCGAAATTTCTATAAAAATTTATTGATTTTTTTTAATTTGGTAGAAAATTTGAAATTTTTAGTGATATGGTTTTTTATGTATGAACTATAAATTTTATAAACAAATAAAATAAAAAAGTTTGAAAAAATTAAAAAAAAAATTATAAAAAATTAAAAAAAAAATTATAAAAAAATAATAAAACTTTTTTTAATAATAAAAAAATTTTAAAAATTAAAATCAAATAAAAAAATTAAAAGAATAATAAATATTTTTTTTAAATAATAAAAAAATATACACAAAAGTAAAAACAAATAAAAAAAAATTGAAGAAAAACAAAAATGTGTTTTGTTAAAAAATGTCTACAAAAAATATAACGTATGTATATAAATATATATAAATAAAGAAATATATATAAATAAATAAAAGACAAAAAAAAAAAATTAAAAACAATAATAAAAAAAATTGTTTTTAATTAAAAAAAAATAATGTAGTCACGTATGTGCGGCAATATGTCGCGTTCCTATTATTT
This sequence comes from Anastrepha fraterculus, assembly GCA_037575425.1. NCBI lineage: Eukaryota > Metazoa > Arthropoda > Insecta > Diptera > Tephritidae > Anastrepha > Anastrepha fraterculus. Next base: position 70,153 of record JAYXIM010027436.1, read on the forward strand.
TGACCAGCACTGTATATGTAAACTGAACAAAATGCGAAAAATTCGCATTAATCAGTTAAAGTGTTAAAACAATTATACCAAAATAAAGTAAAGAAAAATAAACGTTATTGGCCTTATTTATATTCTTTTGCAAGAGATTTAATAAGCCGAAATTTCAGTGTGCGGGAAAAATAATGCAAATAATTGATCACCCTAGTATTTTGCGGACTTTATTGCTTTTCTTATCTCTTTGTACGTGCTTTTGATTTCTTTTTAATTCTACTTAGATTTGTCTACTACGCTGTTGGACACTTTCAGCAATCCGCGCCATGGCTGCCAACTGTTATTCTTTTTTTGACATTTTCCTCTTTAATTTTTCTCCTTATCGTTCTTTTCCTATTTTTTATTAATTTGCTGCTTACAGATCCGCTTTAATGTCAATATGATGAAGGCGATAATCCGTATTGTTTTCCGTTCCTGCTTTATACTTCTTCTCATTATGTTCCTTGCATCGATTTGTTACTTTTTTATTTATTCTTTTAATAATTTCTCCTTTCATTTTATTCGCAGCTTCCCGAAGAAAAATCACCGCAACATCCTGTCGAGTTATCCACTGAATTAATGCTCGCCTGCACGGTAGCCATGTCACCGTCCTACACGAAGAAGCATACCCACCCCAAAGTATTGGAACGCCTACCGGATTTGATAAGGTAAGTCAACAATCAGTGCGTGAGCGAGTGTGCATGGGTGTGTGTGTGTGTAAAATTATGAATAAGTACTTATTCATATTTCTGTGAGAGCCTAAGAGCGGCGCTTAACTCTCGCATGAATCGTAGCAAATTACAGGGTGTTGTTTGCAGGGGAAATACCTTCGAACTTCGAAACATCGTATACACTGCTCGCTCAGCCACTGTGCGCGAGCGAAAGAAATGACTATAGTGCGATGAGAAATGGCGCTCAGTGCGGCTGTGCAAAACTTTGTCTTTGACGCCACGCTGGGAAGTGCGAAGAGCGAGTTCGAAAAAAGGTGTGGCCTAGCGTTGGTATTTAGTTTTTTTTGCTGCTGCCACCTGCAACCGCATGCCACGCGCAACGTAATGCGCGTCTATTAATACGCGTGTGTGTGCGCCGCGTGAAAGGGATAAGTGTTTTGCTGTTTGTGGCAAGCGATTTTCTATTTGTTGTTGTTGGTGCCTTTTCTGCTTCAGCTGCGGTACGCCCGTGTAAATAAGCGCGGCAGGTATACACTTGCAGCTCGCAGTTCGCAGCATTCAACGCGGCTCCTTTTTTGTTGGCTGCAGGGCGCGGAGCGTCACCGCCACTGGTGTAGGTGGACACCACAATCCTTATAGCCGCTGCGCGCGTAACGGCATTACCACAGTATTAATGCCGCGCGGTGCTTATTTCACTCGATACTAACTGCTCAACGCTGCAGCTGTGTGGCTGCCAGCCGCGTACATATGCTAAATTTTACTGCTGAGGGGATATTAAATGTTTTTTTCTTTCTTGTTTTTGCTTATTGCGCGACATCGTGTGATTTTTTTTTCTTCGATTTTTTGTCGTTTTTGCAGTTTTATATATTTTTGTTTTTGTTGTTGTTGCCGCTGTTGTTTGCATGTTTTCATGCAAATTTCAGCACTTTCGCATCGTAGGCTGACTTAAATACGTTCATGCCGCCACCGCCGCTGACGATCTACCTGGTGGCTGACTGGCAGCGTTTGTTGGCGGCGAAGTGGGCGCATTGGGGGCTTGCCCAATCGTCCTATTTGTGCTTTTATTGTCTGCCTGGCAGTTGTTGCCATTTTGCTTGTTTGTGTTACGCCATTCTGCATTTTATTACAATCATTGTTTTTGTTGTTGGTTGGTTGTTTGCGGCGTTGTTTTTGTTGTTACGCCTTCACATACCGTACCATATCGTACTCGCTTGTTTATGCGGCGTAATTTTTTGGAGCATTTACTGATAATTTCGCATAGCTGCTGAAATCTTAAAGCTTTGCTTGCTTTAATGGGACAAATTTTCGATATTAAAGAGCTGCCATTGAGCAACTAAAGTTTGATAAACATATAAACTGTGCATGTATGTATGTGTACATAGTAGCTGTTTAATTTTATTTATCATATTCAAACTTGATTTGCTTTAATCTTAAATTATATGTACAACCCAAAATAATTTGGGTTAATACTGCAAAATTTTCACAGTTGGATTTTACTACGAAATGCATAGCTGCATGGCATCGCTCGCATAGCCGTTTCGAATTTTCGAGAGTTTCAGTAATTTAAAGTCTGGAAAATTACGGGTAAGAAAGTTTTCAGCTGATTTGTGCCACTTTGCACTTTGAAAATTTTAAAAGGCACAATCTGATTTATTTAGAGCGAAAAGTTTCAAATACAAAAATTTCTACAATTTAACACACAGTCCGTTTAATAACTATAGCACAAATTTCTGTAATTTTTTTGTTTATTATTTTATTTGAATACTTTTTTTAAATATTTTTTTGTTTATTATTTAATTTTAATACTTTTTTTATTATATTTATTTGTTTATGATTTAATTTTAATAATTTTTTTGTATTAAATTTATTTGTTTATTACTTAATTTTAATAATTTTTCTACTCATACTCCTACAGAAGCCATACAAACTCAAGTTTCAAAATTGGTGTAAATTTCGAAAAAAGCAAATTTTCAAACTTTTTAATCAGAATTTTTAGGAAAATTGCGGGTATGCAAACTTATAGTCCATTTTGCTATAATAATGTGTAAGTGTGTGCTTTCTTATATAAAAAAAAGAACATTTGTCACAAGATCGTCAGCAAAAAAAAGCATAAAATTAATGCGATTTTCAGCCTCTTCAAACTTGTAGGATCATACAGTCTGTGCCGATTCTGGGTTTTTACGGAAAGCTTTTTTATAGCAGAATATACTTGAAGAAGCAGTAAAAGCTATTCATAACTTGTTATTATTTTTTATTATTATTTTTTTTATTATTTTATTATATTATTTTTTAGTATTTTTTTTCTATTATTTTTTATTATCTATTATCTATTATTTATTATACTTTTTGTATGTTTTTTTTGTTATCTCTTATATATTATTATTTTTTTATTATGAATCATTATTTATTTATTTTTTATTATCATATTATTATGCAATTAATGCAATTCAAATCGCTTGAATTAGTTTTGTTTTATTTTAATGGCATTACATCACAGTTCAATTGGTTTGATTTGGTTTCCTCTCGTATCTTGTAGTTCATTTCATTTGTCAGTTTTTTTAAATCACTTTTCCTTTTTATTTCATATTTTTCATCAATCCAAATTTCGATGTAAATTTCAAAATGCTGTTATTCCGCTTCAAGTATTTAGTAGCTTATGGTCTTTAGGTTACTTAAACATAGTTTACTTTTACTTTATTACATAGCATTTTTAAAATTTAATTTCAACGATTTTATTTCATTTTGTTATATTTATTTTTGTTGTATTTGATTTATATACATATGTATATACATATTATATATGTATAATATAATTTGCTCGAACACCCTTTGATGGGTGCTTGGTCAAGCTCCTCCTGTGCGTGTCGATGTTGGGGGTACCTACAGTTTTGTGCCAACTCCGAACGACAGATAGTTTTTTTATAAGAAGCTTTTTCATTACAGAAATCCATTCGTAGGTTTGCCATTGCCTGTCGAGGCGCGAACGCTTTAGAAAAAACTTTCGTCTTTCCGTATTTAATTTAAATGATTTATTTTGCTTGCACAATTTTTATTTTACTTTTATTATTTTCTTTTCTTTCACACTTTGATTTTCATTACATTTTATTTCATCTTATATTGTATTATTTAATTTTTTTATTATTGAAAATTACAAAAAGAATCAGAAATTCCACTTAAAACTGACCCACGGGCCTTTGAATATTTATTTAATTTTGTTTTATTGTAGTTGTTTTTTGTTTTTGTTTATTTTGCTTTAATTTACTTTATTGTATTTCGGTTTATTCTATTTAATTCTTTTTTGTTGTTTTATTCTATTTTATTTTTTATTGCAGTTTATTTTATTCTGCTTTATTGTACTTTATTTTCTTTATTTTGATTTACTTTACTTTTTTACTTACTTTTATTTTATTGTATTTTATTTCGCTTTATTCTATTTTATTTTTTTATTGCAGTTTATTCTAATTTATTATATATTTTTTTAAATTTATTATACATTTTTTTTAATTAATTATATTTTATTTCAATTTATTTAATTTAATTGTTCTCTCAAAGTATTTTTACATTCTTTTATATTATTATTTTATTCATACATTTGCTCTATCCTCCTTATTTTTCTGTAAAAATTTTAAACTAATTTTCAAATTCTCGTTCCGCTACAAATATTTCAGAACTTTTGCCTTTTTACTCCTTTTGCTCTCGGAAATCTTTGCGTTACAGTTGAGCTGTCACTGCTTTTGCAAATTTGTTTTTTGTTGTAGCAATTTGCATACACCTTTATGTATATATCTGCATACCTACATACATACATATGTATATAATTGTTTGTTTATTCAAAACTGCAGCAAAAATTTCAAATCGTTGCCTCAAACTTTCGGTATTGCCGCATTTATGTGTTCGTTCAACGTTCCCCTTCTTCTACTCAGTTCGCCATTTTGCGCGTTTCGCTTCAGGTGCTTGCATGCTCTTCCTGCTGTCATTCCGTTTCGTTAAATTCGAAATTTATATTTCGCTTTGTCGACAACTTTGCCGTTTTGTTGTTTTAATAATTTTCAGTGTTTTTGTTGCTGTTCGTCGTTTTTAATTCTCCTATCGCCAAGTATTCTTCCCTCTGGTGTGTGTGCATTGTTTTTGTTGGCTTGTTGCGCTCCACTTCACTTTTGGGTACTCAGTACTTGCTTTGCACTCACTCGCTACTGTTTTGGCACCGCACGCTCTTTTCTTTCTTCTCAGATAACGGAGCATCTTGTCCTTGCTATGCCCCGACTGTTTTCCTTTGATTGTCGTAAATTGAATTGTTGTTGTTATGTTTTCCATTTGCTTTAAACTTTTCATTTGAATGTGTTGAAAACTTGGGAAATATGTATTTCTTTTATTTTACCCATCGTAGGTATGGAGATGCCTATTACATACATGCACACATACATACATCCATGCATACATACTTACATATTGATGCATATAACAATATTTTTTTGCTGTGTCAGACTTTTTTGTTCTTTTGGTAACAAAAACAATTTACCTTACTTTTATTTTTATTATTATTTTGCTTTCTCAAAAATATTTCTTAACTCAATTTAAACAATTATTGCCCTTGTTGTTGTTTAATGGATATTGATTAGGCATTAGGATTGGGAAACAAGAAGTAAAAGGCGGAAACAGTAGCTTTTTCTATTAGCGTTTACCTGTCGGCAGTTAACAACAACCGCAAAATTCGTGTCTGTCATGAAAAAGTTTCAGCAGTAGGTCTACGCCCCTTTCTCTTTTTCAACTCGCAGCTCTCAATCTGCTCGCATTGTAGGGACTCGACCGCAGTGTTGCGCTTTTTTTTTGTTTTGAATTGCAGTAAGTCATTTTTTATCATCCCAGCTGTTAATTCGAAATAGCTAAAATTATTTAATGAAGTTTTTCATGATAGTGCGAGAATAGAGGGTAAAATTTAAAAATTATCGCCTCATCATCATAATTGACCTCAGCATTCGTAGAGGATATTTGAATGCAACTTTTGACTGTTTCAACTGGTTCCAAATAATTTATTTTTCTCTATTTCTGGCTGACAAGTTTTTATGAGAACTTTTTCTGGCGCTAGATTGTGTCTGGATTATCCACGCATAACATCAAAGCCCCAAAAAAATTCGTTCGGGGCGAAATCTACCCTCTGAGGTGGCTCGTGGTACATATCGTGGCTAAGTTGGCTGTCAAGAACAAATCGCAAACGATTTCATTGCTGTGGTAAAATCCTTGGGTGAAAGAGCGACCTTCGTCATTACTGTCTCTTCAGCTAGGAAGACGTTGCAATGATAAGTAAAAGTCATTTTGAGTAAATCTCACTACTTACGCTTTCATTTAACTTTGAGCTATTGGCGAGTCTAGATCCGCAACATTTCGAAATCCTAGTGTTTTTGTACTCGAATTGTCCACTTTTTTTGAGCAAAAGGAGGGATAGTAGATACCTCTTGATTATATATATTATAATTGGCGCTTACGCTCCTTTTGGGTGTTTGGCCGATTTTCTCCTCCTATTTTTGGCGTGCGTCTTGATGCTGTTCCACAAATGGAGGGACCTACTGTTTCAAGCCGACTACGAACGACAGACATTTTTATGAGGAGCTTTTTCATGGCAGAAATACACTCGGAGGTTTGCCATTGCCTGCCGAGGGGCGACCGCTATTAGAAAAATGTTTTTCTTCATTTTGGTGTTTCACCCAGATTGGAACCTACCACCTCTGAATTCCGAATGGTAGTCACGTGCCAACGCATTCGGCTACGGCGACTACCTCTTGATTGGGGCCGTTTATATTCAACGCCCGTATTTGAAAATGAACCATGACGAGCTGAGAGCTTATATAGAAATAATTTTTCAACCTATGTTAATGTGATCCGATGTTTTTTTGACATAATACCTATATTTAAAACTGAAAAATCTAAAATTCAAGTAACTTTGTTAATAAATAAAAAACACATTAAAATGTATTGAAAATAGTTTTTCGCATCTCCGCAGCTCCAAAGGAAATTTTCAAATGTGGCTCTTTCGCAACCTGTAGCCAATCTGCCGAAACCGGAGACGCCAATGAATTTAAAAGGCATCAATGACGTAAGATCACCTGGCCAAACCTTTGCACAAATTTTTAACTTTGCCAGTGATTTTAATTTAAAAGTACTCGCTCGTAGATGTTATGACGCCAAGCTTAATGCAAAAATTGGCAATAGACTGTTTATTCTTTGGAAAGGTTGTTTTTGTTTGCCGGTTTTTGTTATGCGTTAATATCTGCCTGTGATTAAAAAACAAACACGAAACTAATTTAAACTTTTGCGAACCTAAATTTTCCTCAATTGTCTTTTTAGTTTAAGAAGGCAAAGTTTTCAATTTCCATACATATGTATGTATGTATATGTGTGTGTGTGTACCAGTATAACACTACCCCTCGCAACACTTGCTCCAATTCAGATTTATTTTGTATATGTTTTAATTCTGTATTGGCTATGAGTTGGTTGGCTGCCACGATCTATGGTTCCCCAGTTCCCCAGTTCCCCAGCTCCCCAGCCAAATTCACCTTTTCACAAACACATTCGCTATTTGCTATTGTTCTGTCATTTTATATTCGTATTTATATTGTTTTTGTAGTCAGTGTGCGTGTGTCTGAATTTGTGTATTGACTCTTTGACCCAGCCAAGTGACGGTTTGTGCCTTCACCTTTTTTGAATAGCAATGCACTTACAAGTATACATACACACACACGCCCACACATAGAAATGAACTAGCAACAAATTGAAAGTAAACTCACAATCTGAGTTACTATAGTAATTTAAATTCTGCGCCGCTTCTCTTTCGAAATCGCATCACCAACATCCCGTCCGATCGCCCTTTCGCCCACCAATCAAGTTGCTTAACTGACTGGCTGACTGACTATGGCTTTGGCTTTTTGCCATTGTGTACTACAACAACGCCTGTGTACATACCTACATAGGACAGTGGATACTATGCGGGAGTTCTAAAATCGTGTTGTTGTTGTTGTTGGTATGCTGGTTTGCCTTTGCATTTTGCAGTTGTGTTGGTACTTTGGATACGTAATTAAATTTTTGTTTACTTTTAATTGGACAAAGTTTCATTTTATGCAGCCACTTCTCGCTACAGGCTACTACTATTACCACTACTACAACAAGCCAAACAACACACGTACGGGCACATGCACATATGTACAGTCAGTGTTAAAAGTATAGTGCATTTTAATGCTTGCTTCATTTTTAATTTTTATATAGAACCACAATTTGCTTTTTCACTGTACAGGATTAGGTTAGCTTAGTTAAAAATGGCTGCCCAGTTAAGATTCAAAAAACCCAAAGTGTTGTTGTTTTCACATAATCAATAGAACACCTAAATATTCCCGATATTTCTCTTGTATTCAAGTTCAGGATCTCAGCATTCATTTACTGTACTAGTCTTGCATTTTCAGTTCTGTTTTGGTCTTAACCAGAGCCACAGTAACCTCTTTGGTTGAAGTTTTTGGGCGACGACTAGATTCGTCCGCCCTGAAATCTTCGAAACTAAGTGAAGATGGTCTCAAGCGATGTGGCATCCTCCATAAGCTATTTCTGCTACTGGTTTAGTATTTTCATGGGCCTTAGCTTAGGCCGAGATCCATAGGGAATGGGAAATCGAATCTCTTAATGTGATACTAGTGGAATTTCGGCCGACTCTTTCTTAAATACAGCGTCTTTCAACAGACGCACCTAGATATAGTATATAAATATAATTGGCGCGTACACCCTTTTTGGGTGTTTGGCCGAGCTCCTCCTCCTATTTGTGGTGCGCGCCTTGATGTTGTTCCACAAATGGAGGGACCTATAATTTCAAGCCGACTCCGAACGGCAGATATTTTTGTGAGGAACTTTTTCATGGCAGAAATACACTCGGAGGTTTGCCATTGCCTGCCGAGGGGCGACCGCTATTAGAAAAATGTTTTTCTTAATTTTGGTGTTTTCGCCGAGATTCGAACCGACGTTCTCTCTGTGAATTCCGAATGGTAGTCACGCACCAACCCATTTGGCTGTGGTGGCCGCCTAGATATTGTTTTAAAATAAAACAATTAGTAATTTAGACTCTTTCAGGTTTCACTATTCAATAAGAGTCTTCAAGTTGATGCTTCTTATACGGATATTTCCAAGGCTTTCGAGAAAGTCTGCCACTCAACTCTAATCTCAAAACTAATAAGTTTTGGGTTTCACTCTATTTTCCTTAAATGCATAAAGTCGTACCTTTTCAATTGTAAATGTGTAGTGGTTGTCGTTAATGCATCTTCTTCTTATCCTTTTATTGCCTCTTCCGGTGTCTCGCAGGTCATTATTTTGTGCCCTTTGTTCTTTGTAATTTTTATTAATGGCATATCTGAATGTTTCCATTTCTCTGAGTTTCTTTTATATGCAGACGACTTAAAAATTTTTTAAAACTGTACTAAGCCATTCTGATTCATACAACCTTCAATCAGACCTCAACAACGTTGTGGCATGGTGTGAGAGGAGGAGTCTACTTCAACTAAACATTAAGAAATGCTCTCATGCACCATTTTCTAAGTCAAAGCCTTTAATCTCTATCTCATATTTTATAAAGAATTCGCGTCTAAATACTCTTAATGAAATTACTGATTTGGGAGTAATATTTGACTTCACTTTTCAGTTTCTTAGTCATTTGAATTTTGCCATCGCCAAATCATATTCTACACTTCGGCGTTTTGCTTCCGATTTTTCGGATTTGAAGTCAAGATGACATAAAAAGTTGCCGTCGAAGAATTATTCACCACAGACATCTAAGCATTTCTTTTGAAAGACCCTATGAATATAAATTAATTCTAATACTATGCCTGATTATCTGAAATTTTCTTATTTGCCAAAAAATTATTTGATTAATCTCCTCATAACACAGTAAAACTTCGAAGAAACGAACAAAATTGTGATAAAATAATGCTAATCGTTACGGATGTTGTTGCTATTGTACAATAATAATATAAAACATGCCCCATATATTTTTGAAAGCGACAGTGTTTGGCCGGATATAAATTCGGTTCATGCCAGTAGCATAGAATCGAACGTTGTGGGTCACAGCTCATCGCTGTGCTTTCGTACCTTAAAAACAAGTTTAACGAAAACAAAAGAATTAATCGTTGTGTATATCTGGCTGTACTTTTTCTAAAGAACATTACTTTAAATTTATTTAAAAATACATTTCTTCAAATTTCATTAAAAAAAATTCCTTTAAATTTCTTTAAAATATTTTATACTCCAGCTTTTTGTCGTTTACTGTATATTTCGCACTACTGCATTGTTGCATTGCTTTGGAAATACTATATATTTTAAGCTGCTGCTTCTTGCTGCCATTCAACTATTTTTGTTGTTGTTTTGTAGCTGAGATTTTTGTTTTGGTAACTAGATTAAATTTACTGTACCACACCAGTGGGGCTGATAGGGGGAAGGGCGGAAGGCAGGCATTTTGTTGCGCTTTTATTTGCCCAACAATACGATTTGGTCATAGACTCCCAAGCAGGGGAGTGGGTGGGGTGACCATTGATATGGTTTGAGCCTTTTGTTTATAGCAGCAGCTCCCCAACAACGCACGTCCTTCCGGCGTCCACTTTGTCTTTTGGTTGCCAGTAAAGTTTTGACTAAAATACGATTTTATTTCATTCGGTTATTCAGTTATTTCTCAAAGCAAATTTCGACGCTTTTGTGCTAAACTTGAGACTTGAAGCTTGAAGCTACTTTCCACAGTTTTTCTTTGCACTATTTCATGGCGCATATTTTTTGTTTATGAATATTAAATTTCACTTTGCATTTTTAGTCGTAATAAATGTCTTTGAAGTTTTATGTTTTTCTTTGTTATCACTTTTGTTGTTGTTGTTGTTTTTGCTGCTATGCGAATAGCTGTCTTGCTTCATAACAAATTTAGTTAGCAAATAAAATTGAAAAACTTTCAATGTTGAGCCGAAAATTTCGTAATGCTATTTGTTTGATTAAAAGCGTAATTTCTTTACATTTACAAGATTTTCATGTTTTCCTTCTAATTTATGTTTGTTATATTTTTTTTACTCTTAAATTATGAGTGTGAATGTATGTATGTAAATTTGTAAGTTGTGCACGCTTGATGAGATCTTTTACATTTTGGCAAGAGCGATGCGCCATTGGATTTGCTTGCTAAAATTAACTTTTCCTATTATCTTTGGTTCGCGTGGCTGGCCTAGGAGGATCTCAGTGAAAACACGAAAGAAGCTGCTTTTTTACTGTTTACAAGAAAATATAAACCTAATCTTAATTCGATTATGTTTGCGACATAAGACTTGTGCTTTTTCCTCGTTCACTCCTCTCGGGAGCATTGGGCCTCGTCAAGACTCTTCCACGTACGCGGTTCTGTGCATCTGCTAGTACGCGCAACATCGACCTTCTCCAAGTGTTTTTTGGTCGACCGCGACCTCTGCTCTCTTGCGGGTTCCAGTCCAGTGCCATTCTCGTGATGCTATCTTCTGCCCAATTGTTACAATTGTTACAGCTTTCGTCGCTTCATGGGTGAAAATATTAAAAAATCGCTAAACTACAGTTAAATAAACAGACTACAGCAACTGGCTGAACTGTCGTTCAAGGAGTTAAAGCTGATGAAGCTTTGCATATTTATAGTGCAACCTCTCCCAACGGAAACCTCCCTTGAGCGGACATATTTTTCTGTACCAAAACTTATGTATCGGAAGAAGTGACCCTCTTTTGAGTGGAAACCTCTTTTGGACGGGCAAAAGCTGACTGGCGGTCAGTGTTTCCGCATGAAATACAAAGATCGAGAAGTTTTGAAAAACTGGTTGCTATATACAGATTCCAGATCCAGATTGTGTCAAGGTTGTGTTAAGGTTGGATGAGTAGGTATATATGAATCAAACGCCAAGCTTTCCTTTGTAATTCGCAGAGGTGTCACCGTGATTCAGGCTTAAGGCCAGCAAGCTCGACTTTCGTCAGCATCAAGGCCCTCGTTATCGAACCAAAACTATTCTGTAAGCTTAACTGGCCAGTTAGCAATCTCGGCCTGCACCAGCATCGAAGCCCTCGTTATGGACATCAAAACCATTCTGTAAGCTTAACTGGTCATCTTCCAGATGTACAATTCACTGGAGGTATTCAATTTTCTAAAGCGGGGTATCCACTGCGGTACAATAGGGATCTTAGATAGACGAAGCTATTCAGTTATCCATTGAATCGTTAAGTAGGGCTGACATTAGACTACTCTCCGGTAAGGCCTGTCTATTGAGGTAGGGTGGTGACTTTCTCTTAAGGAGGATGAGACATCCATTAAAATTTTTTTGTAAATACCCAACCAGGTAAATATTATAACACTTCCAACTCCTTTATAGTCGAACGGCTGAGCTGTTAGTGCTCGTAAGGGATGCTGAAGGCGTCTTGGGCAACCACAGAGCAGTGCCTCTTCGATTTCTGCTAATTTTCAAATTTTATATATTTAACGATCTACTGGTTTGGACAATTCGTTGCTGAATTTACTGTCATTTCGTAATACAAATCACTCTACGTTTTGATCTCACAGTAGCCCGAGTAGTAGGGCTTTTGCTGCGGCACTTACTTCGTATTTTTGTTGTCGAGTCGATTTTGTTTAGTAAATATTAATTGTCGCATAATCATAATTGTTTCCTTGGTTCCCTAACGGGACATAGGGCGCTCACAACACCTTCGCGCCATCTCGTGCGATCACTGTATAACGCCTTCACCTGCTTCCAGCTAAATCCGAGTTGAGCTGTCTCGCGATCCCCAGTTCTTTTCCCTTGGCCTGCCAGCGCTTTCCTCTCGATGTGAATGGGTTCCATTCCATTGCCTTCTTCGCTATGTTACCGTTTTCTTTTTTGTAAAGTATGACCAATCCATTTCCATTTCTGTCTTCTAATCCAAATGTCTAGCGGCCAATGTTTGTATTTCCTTTTTCTTTTTGTCGCATGAATTAACTTAATTTGTAATTCGGGGATTTATGTGTTCTTTGTCAGTTGTTTTATGCTTCAATGAATGAAACTAGGTCTCAGATCTTTAGCGAGATCCCAGGGTTCAAAAGTTACCTATTGTTCCATCCAACTTACATGAATATTTCCTAGAAGGCGAACTACTTTTCATCTATTCTGTCTGTATCCCTCAGACGATGCTTTCTGTAATGTTAAAGTCACTCTCCCTTTGATCTTACAGTAATCCGAGCAGTCGGGTTTTGCTGCAGTACTTGATGCGTCCAAATGTGTCTATGGGCCATGGATATAAAACCAAAAATATTCGACTCGATAGTAAATATTAATTGCCGTGCGAATCTTCTGCTTTTCATTTATGCTGTCTTTATCGATCAGACGATGCTTACTGTAATGTTAAGGACTCTGTCTCTATTTGACCTTACAGTAGCACGAGCAGTAGGCGTTTTGCTATGAAACCTGATTCGTGTTTTTAATGTCCAGAAGTGTTTGTTTTAGATTCATCATCATTTCCTTTATCTCTCATTGGAGTATAGGGCCCCAATAAAGCATTTCAACCTGGTCCTGTTTTTGGCTAGTAACTTTAGTTCGCTCCACGATTTCCCTCATTAATCGGCTTCTTTGATGTAGCGCCTTCTCCCTGTAGTCTTAGGTCGGCCTATCTTGCGGCTTTCCAATCAAGAGCTTGTCGATGGACTCCATTTTCGTACTTTTATACGGTTGACCTTTAGAGAGGTTGACCACTTTAGTTGCTTGCGCTTAAATCATGATTTCTTGAATTTAATTATGCCATAAGGAATGCAGTTTAAATATTTTAATTAATTTTTGCTGGTAATCATTTTTTAAGTATGCATTTTTTCTATTATTTAACCTTATTAATATTTTTTTGCTTTGTAACAACAACCCCTCTCTTGCATCCTTCATACTCATAGCCTTCCTACAATTTATCATATTGCCACTTATTACAATTCTGCTCAATTGCAGCAACCCTTATTTTTCGAGCCTTGATATTTTTGTGCGGTAAATATTTCAATCATGTTTTAATCATTAATTTTATACAAATAATGATGATTTGGCACGCGATAGGTGTGAGCTAATTCAATATTCTTTATGAATATACATAAAAACGTAAGAAGGTCTGCTAGGTTAGTAAAAAACAGAGCACAGCATATCTAAAGGACAAACTGAAGCCCGCAACTTTGATCTGTGTTCCAATGATTATTAAGGAGCAATAAATTAATTATACCGAACCACCCTTTGAGTAGCCGTATCGAATTTCAGCTATTGCTGTTTTGCTGGTGGATGATACTTAAACTTATATATTTTGTTGAAATAAATACGCATACATCGGGTGTTTTATAAGAGCATACCAACTTAAGATGGTAATAAAAAACAGAAATATTGTTGGAATGAATTTTTGAAGTGAAACTTCTTAGACGTCGATGGACGAGCGAGAATGGAGAGTGAAATTTTAAGGCCATGCAACGTTTTGGGCATTTTCGTTCCGCGAGAGAGAAAAAAGATGTAACGTAGAGGAAAAGGAGAGAGAGAGAGCTATACCTTGTATATGTCTTAGATACACTTTAGGCTATTTTCCTGATTTTTTTCTTGTGGTTGCTAATTTCTAGTGAGAAATAACACCGCCTACTTTTTGACGCTTATTTGTTGGTGCAAACTTGTAGGAAATATATTTTTGAAGCCTACTTTTTGGCGTTATATTTCCTTGGTGCCTACTGTTTGGGGCGTTTTTTGGTCCCAATTTTTTGGCGTTTGTTTTTGGTGCCTACTTTTTGGCGCTTATTTCCGTTTCCTGGCTAGTGCTTGTGCGTATTATAAAGTGCTATCCATTCCGGCGTCGGATTTATTGGCATTGCCTTGCGGTAATTGCGGTGCCGTTGCTGTGGTCCTGGAATCGCAGCGTTTGTGCAGGTGATAAACGCTCGAAGTAGTGCGCGTTGTTGCCACGGTTTGTATCCGGCATTTACCGACACCGGTCGACCCTTCTCCCTTTTTTTGTAAATTTTGTCTATTTGTATTCTCTGCAAATGTTGTGAATTTATTTAGTTATATATCCTCTCTCTCTCTCTCTCTCTCTCATTCCCTTTCGGGTCTCTCCCTCTTTCTTTGTCTGCCTTGAAAGTTTCACTTCTGTTATGTGTAGGGTAGTGCACGCACTATTTTTTATTATAATCTGATAACTTGGTAGATAATTTCATGGCATCTATTTTTGAAAATGATATCCGGTATATGCCCGTCGCGACTACGAGTTACATGACCCATTCGTTCAATTAAATTTTCGACTAATTTTTCCAATAGAACTGAATAATAAGTCTAAAGGAGCCCAAACAGCAAAAATGTGACGCAAGCGATGGTCATGAGCGCAATCTTAGCTGAGCTCTTGTACGAGCTGTATTTTATAGCCATGCATGCCAGAATGGTTACGTAAAGCTTTCCACGTAGTCGAAGGACAAAGGCCAAAGAGTAGAGAGTGACAATGAATCGACATTTCGGCGTCTTCTTCAACACTTAACAGATTTATTTTTCGAAGAAAATTTCCACGTTTTGAAGGCGTATATTTTCTAATTAACGGGTGTTTTTTTAGAAGTATAGCAGTTTTTTTTATGAAATCAAAAAAGGTAATGAAATAATTTACATTTTGGTTAGTTTGCAAGACGTTCCCTTTATAAAGGTTTTCGTGTAGCGTAGCATCTAACTTCACCGAAGACTCCTAAATGAACTCTGGAGTAACTACTGGAGTCCATTCACATCGAGTCGATTACAAGTCTCATCAAGCGCCTTTTGGAATGCTGCTTCCAAAAATGTATGGTGAATATTTTACGATGCTACAACAACAACAAGCATGATTTAGTGGGAAGTCTTTGTCATTCCGGAAGCAAAGCCTCGGAATAGCGCGTGGTATTGCTATATTTTTGGATAGCTAATCAGCGATACGGACTCGAGCCGTTAAAGTATGGATTTAGCCCGCAGGCGTAACGTTACCATGAATTAGCCGGATATTGGGCGGGCATTTTCACATTCTTGTTAATGAAAAGACCGATGACAGTCCAGGAGTTCCCAGAGGTAGAATATTTTTTTTTATCCCTGAGTTGCGTCAAACGTGAGGTCTCTCAGCACTAGCCAAGTTTAGCCAACGGGCGAGCAAGGGTAGCAAGGATATGGCACCGAAATGGTTTATCAGTTTGTTAGGGAAGCAATCACGAAGTATCGCCATGGTCTTTGTGGCCATGCGCCGCGTGACACCATCTTGCTGAAACCATCTTGTGAAGCGCCATCTTGGGTGTATTGAAGAAAACATTATCTGTTATTATTGACAGAGAATAATCGTTCAGTATGCGCCTATACGAGACACCGTCCACAGAAATTGCTTGACCTCGACGATTTTCAAAAAAAAAAAGGTCAAATTATTACATTGCTTGGCAATGCTCACAAAACCATCACTTTGGGACTGTGAAGTGGATGTGGCAATTTTGCTTATTTACGCTGCCATTTAAATGAAAATGGACCTCAGCACTCCCCTTCTTCTGCAAATACTCAGCGGCCTGTTCCGCTTTAAAGCTCAGAGCGAGCTCACAATGGAAGACTGTCACAATGGACATTCAACCATCTTAGACTCCTATACGTATATACCCAGTGATTGTGATTATCACCATCCCATTCGCTGCTTCGAAAGGAATTTCTAAATGAAAATTCGTTCTAGACTGGAATGGCTTGAAGAAGATCCATCACCCAACACACCCGTTAAGATCTACACGGATCCAAAATGGACACGGGTGTCCAATGTAGTGCCTTAATGTAGCGGAAGTCTTAGCTGCCCTACGGACCCTGGATGCATTCCAAATAAAATCAAGGAGTGTCTACATTGTCGCCATCAATCTCTTAATGAGAGGGCTAAACAATATCGTATTACCTTATGCTGTGTTCCAGGCCGCAGAGATATACCAGGGAACTGTAGGGCTGACCAACTTGCAAGAGAAGGTGCCTGTATGCCAAACATAAATAATTTTATGGGGGTACCTCTCGCAACTTGTAAGCTTCTTTTTATGGACGCACTAATCAGTTCTGTAAATCAAAGATGGATTAGTGCCAATACCTGTGAAAATGCTAGGCAAACATGGCCAAGGCTAAATCTACGTCTGTCCAAGAATATTATAAAATTGAGTAGACTTCTAATTAGGACTTTAGTAGGGGCCCTAACAGGACATTGTCTCATGGGAAATCGTGTAAGGAGATTAGACGTTTACATGCATGATTTCTTTCGTAGCTGCAGAAACGAGGAGTTGGAAACAGTTCAACACCTTTTTTGCACATACCCGGCTCTAGCCAGAAGCAGGAATCGATATTTAAGGTCCTACTTCTTATCGAATATAGATAATCTATACACTTTAGGTATCAACAACCTTTTACGCTTTGTCAAAAGCTCACGATGGTTCAATATGGAAAGGTAAATGTAGCCCAGCCCTGCGGCTCACAACGGATCCATTTCGTGGTCTAAGTGGCATCGCTGTTTCTATGTGCGATGGGGCTGCCAAACATAACCTAACCTAAACGAAATCTCCCAGATAGTGTTAACCGTGCACGAATTCGATCCAACCTTGTATCGCAGACATTTTTACGCAAATTGTAATCAAGCGCTTGTATGATTTGAATTTTGAATTATGATTTTTGAAGTCTAAGATTTCTCGCGCAACAATTTCTTGAAGTCCCAAGGCAGCCAGTCTCTTGCACACAGACTGTTGGGGATTATGGCACAAACTTCTAGCGACGAGTTCAATACTTTCATCTGTTTTCGATGTCCGGTTGGGCCCCGCACGAGGGCTGCTTGTTGCTCGGAATGTTCGCACCCATGAACGAATCAAACTTTGCAAGGTGAACCAAATCTACGACGAGCAGTTGCACACGAACCATTGGCCTTGAAATATGCTTCGATTGCGAACGCACGTTGTTCATCCGTCCACTGCCACATTGTGACCAAATAACCCGCTCGAATAACGAAGCTAACGCGGTGCTCTCGCCGCTCATGCGCTCAGCACTTATGGAGAAATTTTAATTTAAAACCTAATTCTGCAACCGGACAGCCTGTGGCGTTGAAGAAAGAAAAAAGAAATCCATTATTTTCACCGTAGATATTTGATATTTTACAAGATATCGATCAGGCAATTGAAAATTTATGCTCGTTGCCAAGGTGGCATTTCACACTAAAAAAATTTTTTTGCTCTTTTTTGTTAGTTCCATTTAGTTGTGAGTTACAGGGTGTCAACAAAGAGAAAATTTGGTAGATTTTACAGTTTTTCTTTGATAAAGGCGAAAATGCAAGCCAGGCCGCTGAAATTGCGAATGGTGGTTGTGGAGCCGATACTCTAACAACTAATTTCGTGGAATTTTGGTTCCGTAGAATTCATTCAGGCATTTTTGATGTTAAATATTTAATATTTAAAATATTAAAATAATATTTTCCACTTTTTTATATTTTAATGTTTCATAATTCGCCTACTGCTTTGCAGGGCGTTTATCATTGGTATTATTACAATAGAATATTTTTTTTCTCCTACGTACCAGCACATCGCGTTTTAGTCCTCAAAAATATGTGTGTCAAGTTTTGTTTTTTGTTTTTTTTTTTTTTTGGACTGCAGAAAAGAAATTCGGTTTTATTCAATTTATTCTCTTACTTTATTGAAGTCAATAAGCATATTTTCTTTTCTTTTCAGTTCAATAACATTTTTTTGTTTAAGTTGTTCCCTTATTTTCTCATTCAGTTTTTCTTTCCTCCTTTCAGTCTTCAGTCCGCAGCGAACAAAGCCTAGAAAATTCCAGCGCCTTTTGTAATGAAATTTGATTGCACGTAGTGTACAAAATCACAATAGGAGTACGTTGCTTGAAAGCGTAAATAACAAATTGAATAATTTTGTCATAACAATAAGGCGCGCTGACCAAATAATAGCAAAAATGCTGGTTTATTTTGTTTTCAAATAAAAATTTTAGTTACGCAGATACGAGGGATTGTATTTGTGCGCTTTTTTGGGAATATTTCCAAAGGCAAAAAAAACAACGAAAAACTGTGCATAAAAATACAAATTGGCTGCCATTAAATGGGTGGCGCAGTTGAATAGCCCGTAACGGAAAAGTGTGTAAACATTGACTTACTAAAACCATAGTGTTTCCGCCACCTCCTTTGTGCTTTCAATCTGCATTTGAATTTGGCACTTTAAGAATTTGCTCCAAATACCTGTTTTTTTGAATGCACATACAGCTCAAAAAATACCAAGCACAGTGGTACCGCAATTCTCTACCGGGAGGAAAACATCAGCTTCCTCTAAATCGGTTAGGTTATCTCTTTTTTTTACATTTTTTTGTATCGCTAATAGTTTCATTTTCTCGTTTAATGTTTTCAAAGCAAAATATTTTCTTCAATCTTCTTCTTAAATAATTCAGCATTAAAAAATAAGCATCCAAAATGAAATCATCTGGGCAGTTTTGGCAGACGGAAGACGGTAGTAGATATGTTCCAAGAAGTCTCCATAAGTTGCCAAAATTCATCACTGTTCGATGGATCGACACTTTTTGTTCACGCCACAATGTTTTAGTCACATTTGGTGCCGTGTATGCGATGCTCTAATACGGAAATGTTGTTGACGCCTTAACTGCGTTGGGTGTCCTTCTAAGTTGCTGAACGCCTCGCTCTGTGCTAAAATTGTAAATTTGAAATTCATCAGACCAACGAATATTCTGCTAATTTTTTTTGGACAAACCAATAAGGTTTGCGTAACCTTTGTTGCACTTAATTCTTTGCGTTACATTGGCGCTTTTCTGAGGTATTTCCACTTTCAGGTTTATTATTTTAATGAGACCTCCCACAAGGTCTGCTGCACGTGCTTGTTTCTATATCACTAGAATTCGATAAATGGCTCCTTTTTTCAAATTGCTTGACGCTTTTTTTCCACTGCAGTTTTTTGTGCATATTTTGCTTTTCTGCCGTGGGTTTCAAAGCTAAAAATCCATTTTACTGCACTTTTGACCGTTGCTTATAAAATGCGAAGTAACTTGGCGTTTTTTTTATAAGATTATCTTGCTTCGTCTCGACGCCATTAAATCGAAAGATTATTAAAAAAAACCACTATTTTAAATAAAAAAAAAACCACAACTAAAATAAAAATTGCTGATACCACCACGAAATCGTTGTTCCTTATCCTCGTGAGACCCAAGACTAAATAAAGTAAATGTTGGAACGATGAATTTGTTGCGTCTGCGAGATCTTACTGGTGTCAATTTCTCTTTCAGGTAGGGAAGGGACTTGAATAATGTAAGTTTGCACATAAATATGCAATTTCTAGCAGACAAATAACTGTTAAGGCAACAACCTAGTAACCTTGTTCACCAGGCAGAGATATGATCATATCTACCAATCCCATGCCACATTAAATTTATGGCAGGATGTGGAGTCAAGTTTGCTGAATACCACCTCAGAGTAGATGATGAAAAGCATAACTAGCTGGAGGACTAATTTGCGCCTCGTTTTCTCTCGCATGAATGTTGCAGAGACTCTCAGCTTACGCAATATAGCATAAATATTGCCCACAACCCTATTTATCAGTAGATTTACCAGCTATTTAAATAAACATTATTTCTACCAAAACCAGTCAAAATGTCTGGTGTATAAGAAAAACTGCTTATTGCGACTTCCAGTCTTTATCCACTCCTAAAAAAATACAAAAAAAGTTGAACAGTATTAGTTGTAATAGATAAATGAATTTATAGACATCGTCAAATAGCAAAACAATTAAGTTTACAGTTTGTCGGTCACAATTTCTGCATAGGTAGATTTTCATGTATGTACACTCTCCGCATATATTTTTTTGCATGTCTTACAAATTTTTGTAGTCTGATTATTATTGCAATATTCTATTTGGCATCATTTGCGTACAGAAACCGTGACGTTTGTAGTTGGAAAATCATATTCGTGTAGTTTTTGCCGTGAAGTCTGAAGCAAGTTTTTTTACTAATCTAAATACGTGCCCCCGACAGTCGGTTCTACGTTACCGGAACGACCCAGATTTACTATATATCCGGTCAAGGACTGTCACTTCAGCAGCACTCCTTGTACATGTATGGGGAATGTTTTTTCCGCTACATTAACAAAAAACAACTAACCTAAACATATGGTCTATGAGAATGTCAAATATTTTCTCCTGTTGTATTTTTGTACAATATATTCAGCTGTTTATCCCGGCTATATTATAAAACGATACAGTTTCGGGTAATTTCTTAGCAGCTTTATCAATTTTGATGTGTTTATGCTTTGTACTTACTATAAGCACTTTTTTATTTGGTTTGCTTTTATAAACGGTTAGTAGATGCGCACACTGGATTGGTTCAACAAGGTTGAGAAACAAGTTTTCGAAAATTCCCTTTTGTTTGCACATTTTGTAGTAGTAGTGAATTTTTAGATCTTAAGTTTAACGCCAAAGGAATTCTTTGGTATACGTTTTAAGAAGTTCCATTACGACAAACTCGCTTAGGAGGTTGGTGCATTTCGAGACTCGTCTTTTTCTAAATACGGTTAGCCACATTTCGTCTCTACTTCAGACGCCAGCCAAAAATGTATGCCAAATTTATGTGCTTTGTTTGGCATATACGAACTAATCTGTATCTGGCCTTCGTTGGAAACACTTGCTCATCCACGGCAATATGAGCTCCCGGTTTGAAGCAGGTTTGACTGTTTTCAATAACTTTGCCCCAAACTGCTGAAACTAGAGCATCCGTCTGTTTGCAAACGTTGACTCCTCTGACTTCTTTTGTCGAAACGAGTGTATCGCAGAATCTGAATAAAATCTAGTCTACACATAGAGCTGGAAAAAAATGATGGTCCCCACTTTTTGTTCTACAAATATTGAAGCCACAAAGTATTTCCTCCCGACACCCCACATGCGAACAATATTGCAATAAATACCTTCAATTTTGCTTGAGTAATTATCTAGTTTTTCCCCAAAACTCGAGAGGCTTCTAACTCAGTACAAATATTTATATGTTCCAAAATATGGTTATAATAGGAACACAATAGCAACGGCTCAATGCCGATAACGAAACGAACGAAGCCACTTGGCGATATATTCCTCATGATTCCTCCGAAATCACACGTTTCTGCATAGAAACATGCACTAGTCATTTTGACTGGTACTGGTATAAATGTCAATAGCAAAAAATATCTTTGTTATTAATATATAATATATAAAGTAACATTAAGTTCATAAAATGTGTTATCCTCTTATAGCTACAAAAGTCATAGCATCATTTCGGAAAGCAAATGTTATATGTAGTAGGAATTTTGAATTGAAATGACTGCTCTGGTAAATTTAGTGTTATATGGTCAGCATAGGTTAGTTTTTTGTTAAGAAAAAACCCCAAATGCTTTGCCTTATCCGTAAAGGTAAGAGAATTAGTACCTATCCACAATTTAGGGATATTGTCAACATACACCACACTATTACATATTGATAACACATATGACTTTGACGCGTTCAAACATAAAGAGTTATCATTAGCTTAAACAGAAATAGCAGACAAATCACTTTTTATTTAAAATATAAATCTTCAACGAGACCAATACGACTGGACAAGTACAATTGTATCATATATCATCAGCATACGCATGGACATTCACATACTGACAAACGGTAAGAACATCATTGACAAAAAGACTGAATAGAGCGGATCTAGAATAGACCCTTGCGGAACACCAGTGTGTACATATCTAGGCTGAGATGTTAATTTTCTGGTCTTAACCTTCTGCGTTCTGCCACCAAGGTAGCTGGCCATGAGCTTTACCGAACTGCCTTTGAAGCCGAAATAGTGTTTTAGCTTCAAACATAACAATTTGTGATTCACAGTCTTAAATGTTTTAGAAAAATCAAGTAAGCAAAGTACAGTCAAGTTTCCGTTGTCAAAACTAATTCTAATATCGTCCAGTATTTTGACCATTGCTGTCGAGCAGCGAGTAGACGATTGTCCTGTAAAAATGATGAAATTTGCGTGGCCATCAAGTTTTCGCAAACTTTGGAAAATGTGGGCAGTATGCTGATAGGTCTATAGTCACCAGCATAAATAGCATTTGTCTGTTTTGCGACTTGGCGAACTATAGCTTTTTTCCATACGGCTGGGAAACATGAACTAGTCAAGGAATGGTTTATTATATGGGTAAGGGGTCCTATTACCTACACTAGTTTACGAATTTTCACTTTCAAAAATGGTCCTCGACCAAAAAGCGTTTTTTAGACTAATTTGAGGTCACTCAACCCAAAAATGATTTTTTTTTTTCAAAGAACGGTTTCCGAGATATACCCAAAAAACCTATGTTTTGGGCAATAGTGCAGTTATTACCTGCAATCTCGAAAACAGTGCGCGCCATTTCTTTGAAGTGCATAAATTTCGAAAGGCACACATATAACCTACATGGCAATATATAATTCGTGTCAATGGAAGTCGTAGTTTTCGCAAAACAGCTGTTGAAAGTTAAAAAAGGGCATTTTTGACATTTTTTACTAAATTATCAAAGTTTATTAACTTTTTTCTGGAACAAAAAATTTTTTTATATCGACATAAGATAGGTTTTCTGAAATACAATTTTGTCACCTACATTTTAAGCCTAAGTTTGTCTGAATCGACGAAAAATTGTAGAAGTTATGACCCATAAAGTCAACACGTGTGATTTTGCAGCTTTTGACTTGGCTATGTTTGAGGTCAAAAATACGTTCTTTGAAAAAAAACCGTTCTTTGAAAAAAAAAAATAAAATTCATTTTTGGTTTCAGCGACCTCAAATTAGTTTAAAAAACGCCTTTTGGTCGAGGACCATTTTTGGTGTAAACTAGTGTTATATATTGGATGACTATACGGACGAATTTTACCTAGATGCCATCATCGCCTACAGCATTAGACTTTATTTAGGAAAGAGCTTTTAGGACATCTATCTCACTAACTATCATATAATTAAAACTGTTCTTTTAGAGTAGTACAAGGTGAGGAATCTTTTAAAATAGGAGCACAATTTGTTTTCTTACCAACAATTATAAGGTAGTCATTACGTTCATGAAGGTCAATCTCACATTCGGGACTTTCCTTGCCATGAATTTTACATTTTTTTAGGTTGCGCCACAGTTCTGTACCAACGTTTTGCTTCTCATTAGGCGAGGAGCTTCTTCAGTTTTCCGAAATAATTAAAGATACTGGTGGGCTCGTTATTTCATACAATGGAACACTGATCTTCTTGATCTAGTAACGATGTTTTCCAAAATGGCGCCAATATACAATTTTTTTCATTATATACCATTTGGGCAGCAACAGCTTTTCCGCTGAAATCTGACATAAAACGAAATGCATCGCTTTGCGTTTAAAAAATGTTGGAAAATATTGCAAACTTATTTCTAAAGTCCCTATTGTTTAGCCTTCACCTAGGTTAGGTAGTGCCGGCTGATCTGTAAAAAGATCCCCCTTAGACCACTAGGGTCCGTTGTGTTGGCAGTGCTATGCATATGGAGTTGAAGATATTATTTTATGTAATTCTTAATGCACGTCTTCGCGAGTTTTGACAAGCCATTCAGCCTTTTGTTAGCATTACCCTTCAGGGATGAAAAATATGTTCACCACAGGTCCTACAAAGAACTGGGCAGTGACAAAGTAGGTGTTCCAAAGTACCCCTAGCATTCGCTTCGTTGCATATGTTACACACATCGCTCTGGACTAATCCCATTTTGGCTGCGTGATGCGGGGTGAGACAGTGTCCCGTCAGCACTTCAATAGTTTACAGTCTTTGGATAGCCCTAACAATGCGGCGTTCATTGCTAAAGAGTCAAAATGAACTTTTTCTCGGCTTCATTTCAGCTGTTATGCTGCATCTGGGAGCTGGCACGTGATCGTCGGGAAGTCAATACATCCTCAGAGAGCGACAGTTCGGTACGGCCTTTGGAGCGTTAGCGCATCATTGGCCCTTTTTCTTTGTTACATCTGTTGAAAATGCAATTTCAATCAACGGTGAGCGCTGCAGTGGCATGATAAACGATTTGTTGTGGCCGATTATTGAAAATATGGACTTTGGCGGTCTTTGCCACATAGCCTATGTCACAATCTATCTTCTGCGCGCCAAGCCTGGAAATCGTGTTATCAGCCGTCTGCGCCATGTCAATTGGCTACGATTTGACGACGTGAAGCGTTTTTCTTTGTGAGATGTCGTGTAGAAACGATGATATGCGCACAATCTATTCACGATTCAGGCTCTTAAGGTGAATATCGAGCATGTCGTTCAGCAGATAGAGCCAGAAACCGTCACTAAGGTCTTAGAAAACTGGGTTAACAGGGTGCGCTATTGCGAAGTCAGTAGAGGCAGCCACGTTAATGAAATCGTTTTCGATAAATAATGGGAATGGGAATGCTTTTTGCTCTTTCGAAAAAAAAATATATTTTTCTTATTTTTTTTATATTTTGAAAAGGACCACCCTGTATCTATTAATAGAAGTTTTTCACGGAACCTTCAAAAAACGGCATCACTAATCAGTGGAAATCTTAATTTTATTTGTGTTTTGCATTGATGTTTTTTGTTGTAATTTTCAGCTAACGGTACATCTTTAATTAAAGATTCAAGTCTCTCTAAGTCATCTTCTTCTCAAACTTAAACGAGGCGAACCACTTCCATAACAATATTTTTTAATTTTTTTTTTTAATTTTGTACACCCCGCTATATACATACATATACATATGTACTATGTGTATATGTATGTATGTGTGCACCTTTGTCCACTTGGAACAATGTTTTGCTGAAAAATCAACAAGAATGAAAATTGAAACTAGATATTTAATGTAAACCTCAAAACAGTCATAAAATTGAAGTCAAGAAAAAAGTCGTCAACTTGCACAAAAATAATAATAATAAAAAATGGCCAAAAATAATAAACAGAAGCGCAAAGAATATTAACAATAAACAAAGCACACAAAGCTACAGCGGGACAACAAAAGCGTGAAAACACAACGGCGGAAGTGCAGTGGACAGAAGATACAAATAAAGCAGAGCAATAACAAAAGGATAAAAGCGACCAAGAAGTAGCAAACAAAAGGAGGAAAAAATAGAAAAATGAAGGCGAGTGTACTATGGCGTGTGCGCCCCTTGTATGTTAGTCGTCTTGCCACAAACGAAGACACATGCAACGCAGTAAAGTATAATAGAAAGTAGACTATAGACTATGGACTATTTGGACTATGGCGGAGCAGATGACAATAGACAGTAAGGTAAAATAATACTTTTTTTCATACTTGCATACTATCCGCAGAGTGCAACCAAAATGGCAGAGCGGAAGAGAGGAAGGGGACAAGAAAGGCGAAACATGGAACGTGCATGCAACAAAACAAACAAAAAAAGAGAAGAAAAATAAACAAAATAAACAAAAAAAAGTAAAGAAACAAAAAATGAATTGGTGAAGGCGTCTGACATGGCTTCGTGTACCTATGCAAGTACATACATACATAAATACATATTACCGTAGCGGTACATAGGCGGTCGCGCGGACAAGTCAATGTTGCATGCACCACTGTTGTGGCAACCATTCAATACTGTTAGGTAAATATTGAAATTGTGCAGTCAGTCCCATAGTGAGATCCTCCACTACACGACGGATATAACGCACCCAAAATGTATGCTACCCAGCCATAGCAACATTCATGATTACCCTGTAGTAATAAATTGTATTATTTCCAAAATGGGACGGAATTCAGTAGATTTCGTATGGTTACAGTTCGTCATCCATTTTTCATATTACCACAATCGCGAGGGTCAAAATGGTACTTATAGAAAGTGCGGAGATCACTGAAATTGGACTTTTTTTTTAGTACGCTCCCGTTTAGTAGTTTTCTCTGTTGTGAAGATATGGCGGTTCGCTGAGGCTCTTCTTTCGCTAAATTATTATTTTTTTGTTTTAATATTCTTCGCCTCTTATGCTACAGCCGTAGTCGAATGGCTGGGTGCGTGACTACCATTCGCAAGTGTACAAGTTGGGTCTCTGTGTGTGACAGAAAAAGCTTTTTCTAGTAGCGACCGCTTCTCGGCAGGCAATGGTAAATATTCGAAAGTATTTCGAATCCTCGGCAATGAAATGGTTTTATCGCCACGACTGGCCCATTCAGAGTGTGCCTCATCTTCGACGTCCATAGTACAAAACCGGAATTGTTGGAATCGTTGAATTCTCACCAACAGCGCAAATTTATTTGACCACCTGCTCCTACTTTCTTTCATTTTGGCCATAGTGCAATTGAAGAATGCATCAAATGTTTGCTTTTCTCAACTGCATTTGGAAACGATTTCTCGTAATATCACTTTTAAATTGCCTTATTGATCTGAACAAAGACTATAAACTACGAATACCCGACAGGTAGGATAGGCAGACCTGAGACAAATTAGATGATAGTGGTCCCAATATTTACACTGACGGCTCAAAGATGGACAATGACACTGGATCGGGAGTATACTCGGAAAAATTAAATTGCTCTTTTAGACTCACACTCTTCGTCTTCCAAGCTGAGATCTGCGCTATAGACAAAGCAGCAAAAACGATAAGACTAATGGACTTACCTCCGCCAAACCTTACCATTTTTGTTGATAGTCACGCAGCGATCAAGGCACCGGCCTCAACGTGCATCAATTCAAGATGTGCTAATGAATGCAGGAGGTCGCTCTCGCTTATTCAATAAC
This sequence comes from Anastrepha fraterculus, assembly GCA_037575425.1. Classification (NCBI taxonomy): domain Eukaryota; kingdom Metazoa; phylum Arthropoda; class Insecta; order Diptera; family Tephritidae; genus Anastrepha; species Anastrepha fraterculus. The sequence goes on from JAYXIM010027436.1 coordinate 97,576, forward strand.
ACACATTGTTGGGCTCCCGGCTATTCTGAGGGGAAATGAAAGAGCGCATGAGTGTGCGAGGAGGGGCTCTGAGCTCGACTTTCAGCGAGTGATAGAGGATATAAGCATTCCTCAAATCAAATTATGCACTGCGATTGGCTTGAACGTAATCGCGGAAACCAATAGAAGGTAGTCTCTGACTAATAACTGCAAGGTCTCCAAAGTGCTTTGACCAAAACTGAATCTTAGAAAGACAAAATGTCTGCTCGGATTCAAAAGATCCAAGCGTCCTCACAGGTGCTATAACGGATCACTGAGCTATTGGCACCCTAGCCAGTAAAATGGGTGTACCCCACACTGACTTCTGCAGGAATGACCTGCACTTCAAAGAAGCCGTGTCAAATATCTTTGCGATTATTTCTTTGAAGACCTGGGCAACTTGCAAAATGTCTCACTGGAGATGGACCTTCTTAAAAAGATCTAAGTGGTTCAAGTAACTGAGTTAGGGCATGGAAATCAAATGCAGGTATTAAAATGGGCCTTAGGATCGAGTGTGTTGTCTTAGCCAAGCAACCTGTCTAACCTAACCCATAGTAGGGATCGAATCGATGTTTGCATCGTGAAATTCGAATTATTAAAGACATCAAGGCGCTCAGAACTTATTACATCATCGCCAGATGTACAAAACTGATGTTAATTCTCATATCCGACCGAATCTCGCAGATCTTCCAACCATTAAGCAGACTGGTTGGGCTGATGACGGGCGACTTTCGATGGGCGAAGCACATGGAAAAGTGAGGCATCTCAGGCAGTGCACTCTGCTCAGCATATGGAGAGGAGGATGAGATCGCGGACCACTTCTTTTGCGTTTGCCCGGTCTTCTCTCGAATCAAGCTTGAGGTCTTTGGCACTGATCTACTGGTCTTTGACAAGATCTACTCAGATTTCTTCGGAGGTTGGGTAGATTTAAAGAAAATTAATTTACAGACCATAACTTTTTTGTGTGAAATTAGTTTTTATTGATTTCAAAGATAAAATTGTTCAAAAATGATTACAATTTTAACATATATTCACTTTAGCTCGATATGACCACCTTTTGCCTTGACTATAGCCTTCAAACGGTCAAAAAATGAGTTGCATGATGCACGAATGTGATCTTGAGGTATTTTGGCCCATTCTCGTATAATCGCTTTTTTCAGCGCATCCATACTGGCATATTTTTTAGTCCTCACCTTGCTCTCCAATATGGACCAGATGGAATAGTCCATCGGATTTGCGTCTGGCGAATTCGAAAGCCATTGTGTGGGCCAAATGAAGTGTGGAACATGATCTTTTAACCATTCTTGGTTCACACGAGCTTTATGAGACGGTGCCGAGTCATGTTGGAACGTCCATGGTCTACGACCGAAATGTTTGCGCGTCCACGGCTCTAAAGCAGCTACTGAAACATTTTCCCGACAATAAGTCGCATTCACTTTGACACCAGGCTCGATAAAAACGATTGGAGAACGTCCATCAGCGGTCACTGCGGCCCAAACCATTACTTGCGATGGGAAATTGCTTCGAGTGGCCATACGTAGGCTCAAATTCTCGTATGAGCGTTCGGTCAAGTAAACACGATCGTTTTGAGTGTTTATGAACTGCTCAAGTGGGAAATTTTTTTCATCAGAAAACACAATGTTAGGAAATTCGCCATGTTCGTGCAAGCGCAACAACTCCTTTGCTCTTTCGCACCGAACTTTTTTTTGCTGGGGTGGAAGGTTATGTGCTTTTTGGAACTTGTAAGCCTTGACCTCGATCTCATTTTTCAATATGCGTCGATTGCTCTCTTGCTATATTTTCAGTTCTTTGGCCATTTTTCTTCCACTTCGACGTGGATTTCGTTCAAGTCGAGCCTTCACTTTCCGAACCATTTCTGGCGTTGTTGCGGCTTTTTTTGGTCCACCTCCATAGCGTTTTGCAATGCTACCAGTATCATTGTAACGTTTTATAGTGCGATACACAATCATTTTATTCACTTTGAGGTGACTGAGCTCACGAACAATGGCTGATTGTGATTTGCGAGCCAAATATAATGCAGGCACACTATTACGTTTGAATTCCATCACAGAAAAAAAAATTCAACAAAACTGAGACGCAAATGCTTTTGATGGCTTATAAACAATATATTGAAATTTCATTAGAACAATTTTGACGTTGATGTCATGAGCTGTTTTACAGATACAAGCAGTGTGAAGTTGATAACACTTCATATCGTTCACCCTGTACATATTTGTGCCATAGCGTTACGGCTATGCCCACTCTTCATCCATTTGACACTAGTTACATATTGAACTACCTGAAGAACTAGTCCGTTAATGGAACTTTCCGCGATATTAACATAACGTTTTAATGTGAGTGCAAACTTGGTAGTTTTGTCGAAAAGGCGATGCCTCCTTGTAGTCCCTGCAAAAGTCACGCGGCATATTATATTACCAATACTTTTTGTTGTTGTTTTGTTTTTTGTTTTGTGAGTATACTTGCAGCTTTGTGTGCGAATTCAACGCAAAAACATCGCATCGATTTCAATACAAATTCAAAAAAATGGCGTGCATACTTACCAAGCAGAATAGACTCTGTAAATTACATACATATGTGGCTGCCACAAGCCCCCTATTGCCACGTCTCTATTCGACTCTAAACAAACAAAATGTGCAACGAACAATAGGCGATCTAAGCAAATGTTAACAATGAAATCTAATAGTTTGATGCTTAGAGAAATTTGTTAAGTCTTCATAGAATTTAGCACAAATGTCACTTTGGTTTTATGTTGTAATTTGGCTTTGTAGTTGACTGAATAAATACAGGGTGAGTTTTATGTTTCAGGTTGATGTTTTGTTGAATAAAAACAACAACAAAAAAAGTGAAGTTCAAACACATGGAAGAATAGGTCAAAAGTCGTCTTAGTTCCAAAAAGTAAAATGAGCGTACGAGAGACGTTGAAAAGTCCGTGCAAAGTTAGCCTTGTTAGGGTTGTTATGATTTTCACTGTGACTTACTGATTATTCTTAAAATTCGCGTTTGGTTTATTTTTACGGAATTTTAATATATTCCCAAAAACTGCTTTTTGAAAAAGTTAACAAATTTTGCACTGTCGCTATTTTCAAATGAAAATGATCTTGAAAAACCTAACGCCACTTAACCGTAATAAAAGCATTTAAAGACGAAAGAAATAAGCAGATGTGTGGAGCAATTTCAAGTGGATTTTCGCCAAACGGTTAAAGGAGGATACTCCCGAAGACTTTGCACTGCAATATATTTGCAAAAACAAAAAAATAAACACTTCGCCGGCATGTATTTTGTCATCATTTTTCACTAAACTTTTTACCCGCGATTTTTAGCGCTTGAAAAGCGCTTTACCTAATGTTTTCTGAGTAAATCTTTAAGGGGGCCTCTTATCAGTCGGCTTCACAAAATCGATTTTTGGTTTACTGCAATCGATAGATATATTATAGGAGAATATGCCCTCAAAATTTTATAGCGGAATTCAAAGTGATTTCGGGGTTACAGGCCTGTGAACCGTCCCTCGTGTGAGTATACTGTCTACCTTCAGAAAATTTTGAAACACGTTTTCTCAAAACCATGCTTTTGAAAATGGCGTGTAAAATTAAAAAAAAAACGACGAAAGTTATCGTTTCAAACCGATAATCTATATAAAGATAATTAAAATGCCCAACTAATTAACTAACAAAATACAAAAAAAAAATATTTTTTAATGTTATTTAACACCTTTTTTGAGACAAAAAAAATAGCGAAAAAGCACTTTTTTCAATAATTAATTGTGTGCTCATTTTTTCATTTTTTTTACAAGAGTAGTCTATTACATGCGGGAAGGCCTTCTGAACAAGACAATATTTTTCTTCTGTGTTTCAGGTGAAAACTACGACCGCAATCTTACACGCCGTTTTACTAGCGCGCAACGAGAAACTGTGCGAGATCCCTCATTATATCCGCCATTTTGTTTTTTTATTTATGTTAAAAAATTGCTTATTACTCTATAAATCATGCCTTCATATAAATGCAAAAGATTATTCCTGTGTGTCGCTTTTTTCGCCTCGAAAAAAATTGAGAAAAAACACATTTTTTTGAAGCCACTGATAAGAGGCTCCCCTTAAGTAAATTCTAAACTAACCATGCAGCGTTTCAAACCATCAGTTTATTGGTGTGGCCTTTTCGCGAACGAAACTTCTCAAGAATTTGGTCTGTCAACTGGAAGTTTAGATGACTTATTACGATTACTTATATATACCTCCAAGATGTTAGTGAAACAGATTTTGGATGCGTTGTATGGAAAATTTCGCGTATAACTTTTTTCTTAATTTTATAGGTCCTACAACTTGTGTCAGGACTCTATAAAAGTTTTTATTTTATTTTTTAAACAGTGTTATATGCCGTATTACAGCAACAATAACAGGGCGACTGCATTAAAACAAACGCCGATCTGTAGTCAATCAAATCACAATTTTTGGTAGGCTTAGCAAACGCAAACAGATACCGCTGAGCGGGTGCTTGGAATTAGAGCAAAATAAGGAGATAGGCACAAAAACAACAAAACCATCTGTCGCCGCGTTGCAAAATCCCAAAACAAAAAAGAACACTCACCAAAATATTATAAATACAAATACAACACACTAGTCGCGTTGCCGGCAGCGCAGGCCACACCACCCGCTGCTGCTACTCCTGCTGCTCCTGCTGTTGTGACCAACTGACGCTTTGCATTCTAACTGGCTACAAAAATGCTAGCAATCTTGTTAATGTTAATGATTTGATACACTTTTACACTATGCATATATGCTTGCATGTATGTATGTAGGTATGTGTGCGTATCCTTGGCTGATGTTGATGATGTTGTAATTGTCGATGTTTTTTTTTCCTTTCTCTTTTATTGACCAGCAACAGCGGAACACTCCCGCTGCTTTGACTTAGCACCCTTATTACTGGCAGTTACTTGGCGTTGTTGTTGCTGTTGTTGTGGCATTTGTTGGTAATTTATAGAGCACGCATAGTCTAGCCGGGCACAAAAGCCCTGCGTCGTGCTGGTAAGTTAACACGATAAGTACTTGAATGGGTGCAATGTTGCAGAAATAATGTTTACGCGCACAAAGTAAGCGCGGGGTTGGCGGTTAGAGGCAGCATTATGGGCTGAGGGATTGAGAGCTGCATATATGCTTATGTGCGCAAGTGTATATTTAGCGCGAAATTTCAATTACATACAACAGTTATTAACATTGCACTTTTACGGTTGCTGGTAATTGTTTCGGGGGATTAAAGTGATTTAAGACGACTTTGGAGAAATTTATGAGCCAGTGAATGGAAAATGTCAATGTGTGTGCAAAAAAAAATCAGCAAAACGGACTTCACGAGAATAATCGGCACACACATGCATTTTACATAAGTTTTGTTACAAATAAAAAATTCTTATAAAATAAGGGAACAAGCCTTTAGTATTAGTTACAATATTTTTTTTAATTTTTTATTTTTGTTAATTGATAATCAAAAAAAAATTCAAAATAATAATCTTTTACTTTTATAAAAGTTCTCTAAACGTTAGATATTTGGACTATGCCGGCACGTTACTCTCTAGCCTCTACAATATATCTTCTTCTTCTTTATTGGTATAGAAAACTTCCTTACGTGGAGAAACATCAGGAACCACAATGTTTGAGTGCCTTTAATTTCACGTCATTCCCCTCTTTTCGGAGTATGGAACGTCATTGAAAACCCTGTTTTACTAGTTTTTTTTTTTGTTGTACTCGATTCTAATTTTTTTGGCGTTTTATTGCATGCTTTTGAAGCCTTTAGCAATGTCTCGATAGCTTTTTCGGCAACTATGATCTTGAACACTGAATAATCATATCTTTTTATTTTGATAAACTATTGAAAAACTAATCGAAACTAATTAAATAACCTAAAAATCGGCTATTTTGTTATGAACACCCTCAAGGCACCCTTCGTTGCTTTCCTCCATCATCCTCTCGCTGGGGTGTAAGAGGGAGCCTTCAAAACGCGTTTTAAGTCAGCAAGTGCTTGACTCTCTGGCTGTTAAGCTTTTGTGTGCTTTGCAGTGCATATTGGCTCCTGATTGGTCAGTTGAAGAGCATTAATTTGAGCACCCACTCATTAAAGTGTATGTGAATAGGCGTGTACGTGCGTGCACACATATACATATACATATGGCGCACTTAAAATACTGCCAGCGAAATACTACTTGTCACACATCTTGACTCGCTCGAACATCTCGACAACCTCTGTGTATGCAATCTTTTCATGTTGTTTTTTTCCCCAAGCACACTTTTTTCCCCTATTATCCTTTGCCTTTGATGCGTTGCAACGAGATTTAATTTTCTTGGACGCTTTGATATACCGCTACTGCTGCCGTAACAGCCTCGTTGCCTCGTTGCTCATCTTATTCTTCCGCTCCCGCTCCAACTTTATCACGTTTCCCTCATTGAATCTCTGATGAAATGACCAAAGTGCATTTCGTTCGTTTGTGTTGTTGTATTTCATTTTTATTTGAAATCGGTAAGTCAATGTCGAGCTGAATTGAGTTGTGAGTTGTTGGTACTCGTATACTCGTAAATGTATGCGCTTGTATTCCCCATAGCTTTAAATCAAATCGTAGATATGTACATCCAAGCTGCTGTTATATTTTTTCCCCCTACCTCGCTTGCTCTCTGTTGCATTCAGTCTGTTTGCGCCTGGGTGTTTGGTAATTCAATAGCCTTTGCTGACTGACCTGCTTGTCGTGCAAGCAAGCATCACATGGACTGACCTTTTTGACAGACATCAGTCGCACTTACAATTTTTTGACATGCAGCGGCCGTGACAGCATACAACAACACAACACGAAAAATTCGCAGGCATATCATCCTGATATCTCAGTTATGTACTTTGCGTGCAACGCATTTTTGATGCATATGGCTGGCAGGCAGGCAAGGTTATGCTTTGTGTGTAATTTTTTGTTGTTGTTGCTGTTGTTGCTTTTGTTATTGAATTGTCAAAAATGGTTTTTGCCATGCAGTTATTCTTCACACAGAAAAAACAGAATTGCAGTCAATATCAACTTGTACGCATACTCTGGCGTAGTGAGTAGTCCAGATTTTGCGTTCAAGGAGCCCTCTTCAATTTTCCTTACATTAGACGGTCTTAATTCCCTTGTCGCTGCCTAGTTTGTTATTTGATCTGTAACAATGGCAAACCTCCGAGTGTATTTCTGCCATGAAAGAGCTCCTCATAAAAAACCATTTGCTGTTCGGAGTCGGCTTAAAACTGTAGGCGGGTCCTCCATTTGTGGAACAACATCAAGACACACTCCACAAATAGGAGGAGGACCTCGGCCAACTCCCGCAAAGGGTGTAAGCGCCAATTATTCCGAAACAAATATTCGCCAATGTAATCTACTTCTCACTTTCGTCTTAATTTCAGTCTATGAGAGAGATTCATCAATTTCTAAAAACTCCTCAGATGCTTTAGGGCGCCCCCTGCGGCGCGTTCCTTGTGGCTGCAGGAACTCCCCGAATTGCAGCTACCCCTTCACGTTGTTTTTGTGGATTTTGACAAGGCGTTTGATAGGCTGCGGCATCAAAGTATCTGGGATACCTCTGTTTAACCAAGGCAGGTTAAGCAAAGGTGTTTATTAGCACAGCTTCTTTAAAGATGCTTTAACAGCCGAAAAGTCAAGCTATCCAGAGTAGTTCTCGACCTAATTAATGTGTATATTTCCTGCTTATGTAGAAGATCCACTCGATAACATTCTGCTTACATGTGTGGAATTAATACTTGCCCCACCTACACCCCTAATTCAATAGCTGCTTGGTTGTCATGCTCACCCTCGCCTTCCTCTCTTGTTTTTGTTTGACAATATCATCGCCGTTTTGTTTTGATAGTTCCGAATCTGCATGCACTCCTGTTTTATTTCATTTATTTCACTATTTTTTTTTTGTTTTTCCCTTTTCCTGTTCTCTTCTCCATTTTCAGTTCATTTTCACTTCACTTTGGCCGTTTTTAATTGACACTGACTTTATGACAGTTTGAATGTTGTTACAATGAATACAACTATACAGTGCAACGACAACAACAAACACGCACAACTGTTATGCAGTGAGTTGCCAATGATAGCGAGTTGAGGAAGGGTGCAATTTTGTGACATTTGAGCTGCGCTTTTGACAGTTTTGATTGAAATTAAATTATATGCCTTACTGCTGAGGAAAATGCTGTTGGGGGAGAAAAATGTATGAGCAAAATTTTTTGTTGAAGAAGAAGAAGAGAAGTATGTATGTACACAGTAGTCCAAGGCATTTTGAAAGCAGTTGAATGAAAAAGTTCTGTAATCTTATTTCTGTATGCCAAATCACTACTGCTTTGATAAAATGTAAGTACTTTTTATACTTCTCAATGCTCATTTGCTCATTGCTCCCATCTTTGGATTGTGCGTATGCACTAAAATTGCAATCTGGATATTCTCATAATCGCATTTTCATGAAGTGTTGCTATAAAATAAGGGGAAGTTATATTTTTTGACGCATCAAAATGTTCAAAAAGAAGTGTTAAACACAGAGGAAATATGGATTTATTATCTTCTTCTTGATTGTTAAATTATCAAGCCTTATGGCTTGGGGGGCCTTGGAGTTTAAAACTGCAAAATTGGGCATTTAAATTGGGTATAACTGGAAAGTTTATACTAGAAAACTAGCACTGAACAACTGGACCTAAAAGAGTCGATATTAAGGCAGTAATGAACAGTTGCATACTATGAGGATTTTTTAAATATTTATTTTGGCTCAGAAACTTGTGCAATCCCTTCCCCTTGCATACACGTGCTCTTTCCACAAGACTTCTTATGCTACACTAGTTGAGTCTACTCCATTTTAAGCCCTTTTGTGCCTGTTATTTCAAAATGCTGCACGTTTAGTACCATAGGTAAATGCCTGATTAGGCATAAATGCGGCTCTGGTGCCATTTTACGCCATTACGACCGAAAATGTATTTTTTCATGGTGAGCGCAATTGATTTGATTTGATAACTTCCCACAAGGCAAGAACGAAGAAGAACAAGAAAAAATGAAACTGTAGGAATTTTAAGATAATCCCACTGAATGCGCCAAAAACTTTTGCTGGCGATATTAATAAAAGTTCATAATTAATGATACAAAAAAAAAATTGCTGCTATAACAGTCAACAAAACTTTAAAAACTTGAATGTATTCCACAATATTTTCTTCTTCCAATTTTAACCTGACCTCAATGTGATAACTTTTGCTTTTTTTTTGGAGCCTTTTAGATGCTTAAAAGCAGCAAACTCACGTTCTGGGCACCTCTATCTGCTATCTTTAATATGCAGTAGTAAGAAATAATGGAAAATATACTAAATACAATAAGAAAACATTGGCGCCACACAAGCCCGCAACCATTTTGCGAAGTTAGTGCGTCGTAAAACGAGTCAATGGCGACGGCGACAATGGCAAAGACGACCTGTGATATTACGGCCACATACTCGTAGTCGCTTAAGCGCCAATGCAGCGCTGGGGAAAGGATCAATCAGCGTAGGGGTAGAGGAGGTCGAACGCACTAGACTAGGCGCAGAGCTTCCATGCATGCAGTCGGTTGTGTAGGTAGTACGGGTAATCGAGTTGTTAGCAGCTTTGAACGAGTGAGGGGAAATTTAACGTGTGTATGTATGTGTGTGTATGTGTGTATTCATGCTTTTTGTGCCACCCAGTATTTGCGTTTGTCGCCAGAATTGCTATCGTAAAAGAATTATATGCTCACAAAATATTGTTAACACTGAAAAACACAAAAGCATACAATAAGAACAACAACATATGAAATTTTGCTTTTTTTACGAGTTTTTTATTTTATTTTGTTATTTAAAGCTCAGCCATAAAGGCTTTGCTCTGTTGAGTGCCTTAGCTGCTGTGCTCTACGCTACTACGCGGCTGCAAGTTTGTGGTCGGTCTGTGTAGACTTGTTTCTTATGAACCCCGTACCAAATTGCAATGTATTTGTGTGTATGTATAGAAATACACTTGTTTCTACATACATAGCCATAAATGGCGCTCTCTTATGGCACTTTGGCGGAAAATGAAATTAGAATTTATTAAGACATCAAAAATCTCAACAGTTCGCACTTCGACTGTCTCGGCGCAGGCATACATGTATGTGCAAGTATGCACGTACATATGTTTAGTACATAAATGCGATATAATTTTTATAGATACAAAAGGCATGTACAGGGTGAGTCGATAACTTTTAAATAAGTTTTTTTTAATGAATTTCGTATAAGTTTTTTAATTTAAACAATTTTTTTATATATTTTCCAATATTAAATAGCTTTTTAATTAATTTGCTTATTATTTCATTAGCCTACTGCATTTGCGTGCAATTCTCAACCGACTTATGAAATTAATTTTGTTTTGTTTTTCCTTGCTCACTTCTCTCGGGAGCATAGGGCGTCGACCAGACTCTTCCATCGTACACGGTTCTGTACTGTTGTTTTTGCACCGTCCTATGAGATTTCGGCATCTGCTAGTTCGCACAGCATCCACCTTCTCCAAGTGTTTTTTGGTCGACCACGATCTCGGCTCCCTTGCGGGGAGGCTGCTCTCTCTAAAAGCAAAACTATCTGCATTGTCTCGACGCGACACGCAAAGCTTGATCGGTATTTATTTAATTACACTATGAGCTATCGTTTTTTTAGCTTGCCTTCATATTAACAATTATAATCAATTCGGTTTATAATTCAAAGAATTTTCTTCGTTTCGCTCTCAACTCGCTTCATTTTGTTGATCCGATTCCTTCGTATGGTGCAATATGTGACTTAATCAATTTGAAGTCTGCACAAAATACACGGATTATTCTTTCCCTCATATCTACTCTGTCATCAGTGATGGAATTGATGGGTCACTTGTCCTCTTTTGGTAGTTTGCAAGACTTAGAACAATGCGGAGTAAACATGGATGACTTTTAGCCGCCTTTCTCAAGGGAGATCAGCTTCACACGAACTCAATTAACCCTTTCGGTACATCTTTTTATTGCGCCATCCAAAAAATCCAAATTTTTGTCTGAGTATTTATGTTAGGACCAATAACAATACAAATATTTTTTTTTTTTTTTTTGTTATGTGATTTTTTTTTAATGTTGCCATATGGCAACAAATGTTGTGTATTCGTTTCAATCTCAAATAAACTTCTTCTGCAATCCAATGCAAGTTAACACCTTACGAGAAATTTGTTGCCATATGGCAACAAGCTTAGTTTTAAAAACTAAACAGCTATTCCAAGTGAGACCTAACAAATGATGTACAGAGTAACTTGATGGTATGTGGATCAGAGAACTTGGTGGCATTCCGTCTGACGAAGCCCAACATAGAGAAAGATTTTAAAGTAATCTAATTTATATGGTTATTAAAGAAAAATTTGTTGTCAAAGACAACGCCAAGGTCCTTAAACTCACTAACACTCTGCAGGACACAAGTCGACCTACTGTACTTAGTAGACAAAATGTTAGATGTTTTCAAGTAAGACATTTGAAACCACTTGCAGACGTTCAGCGAAAGACGTGAATTCTGGTACCACAAGTAAAACCTATCTACCAGAAACATATATACTTATGAAATGCGATTTTTTTTTCAATTTCAAACGTTTATTAACAAAAAATGGTTACAAATTTAATCTTCAAAATAATATCTATCGCTAGCGATACATTTTTCCCATCTCTCAGGCAATTTTTGGATACCACGCCAAAAAAATTGGCCGTCTTTGGCCGCAAACCAATCATCGAGCCATTTTTTGGCTTCTTCGTGGGAATTGAAGCGCTTCTCGGAAAGTGCGTGGCCCATCGATGCAAATAAATGATAATCGGAAGGTGCCAAGTCTGGTGAGTAAGCCGCATGCGCCAGCGGCTCCCAATCGTACGTCTCCACCAATTCCCGGGTCGCTTTTGTTCGATGTGGCGGTGCATTGTCACATTGTTAGTTCATGCGGCACCCATCTTCCGACCTTTAAAATCATCCCCATGTCTTTCAAACGTTTGGAAAAGGGTTTTTGGGTCACTCCCAACTGCTCTGCCATCATCTCTTGCGTTTGACCATCATCTTCATCCAACAATGCTTGCAATTCGGCGTCCTCGGTCCTCGTTCCCCACGCTAAAATCGACAATTCGAAATTTTTCAGACCACCTGAAGCACTGTGCTCTACTAGAGCATGAGCTTGACAAGCGTTTTTCTTCAATTGATAACAGAAAATCAACGATGTCCGCAAATCGTAGTTTGTAGGCACGAAATTCGACATTTTTAAGAGCAACCAAAATGCATTGTTGTATGAAACGTAACAAGCAATGAACCGAATATTGTTGACAGATGACAGACGAAAAAAACAAGACATTTGGGAAGGTTTAAAAATAGTCCTAGCGACAACTAAGGACTAATAGCTGAAAGTCTCATTTCATAGGTATATCTACCATTAAGATTAATTGCATCCTCTTGAGTCTTGATCGCGGAGAAGATCTTGAAATCATCAGCATAAAGAAACAATTTAGTAAATTATAGATATCAATAATAAATAACCCAAATAAGAGCGATCTCAAGGTGCCTTTCTTTCCTGAATATATTCCGGGAACTTTTTGATCAAGATGGGTATATGTTTTTCCCATGTAATGGCTTGTGTAACACAGCTCTTAAACACTCTCAGAGAAGTAACTATCCAACTGAACTGACTTAACAGAAAATGTTATGAAAATTACAAAAACAGTGCTAGAAATATTATTAGTGCTAGCCGTACAACATATATGAACTTTTTTCTTACAAGATTCCTCAGATGCAGCGAAGCTCCCGTATCTGCGTTTGCTAACATAAAATTGATTTTGCCTTTCATTTTGACCATAAATAACAGATATACATACAAATTTTCTCTGATATTCGACTTTCTTGGAAATAATGAATACTAAGGTAGCTAACTGGAAACATGAACCTGGCAGATGCTCCTCTACTACATAGCATTCTAACCTCAATTGTAAACAAAAATCAGCTGTTTCAGTTACCTCTGTTGCAGTTGAACTTTATTTGTTATTTATTTCTTAACTGCAGTTAAGTTCTTAATGAAAATGGGCCATACTTTTAATCACTTGATATTTCGAGTGTAATTCTTTGCTTGATAATTTGTCAGAATTTACTGAACTAAAACATTTCAGAAACATTCGTTTTTTATTCAAAGGGCTAGCTTGACCTATTATATGTGTACGCCTACAAAAACACCTGTTACTTATGTTTGTATACATATTTTTAGCTTGTAAAACTATTCGCAACATTAAAAAGTAAATGACACCAGCCAATGTCTCCAACATTTTAAGGTTGTTTTTGTTTTTGTAATTTTAGTGCTTTATAAATTGCTTTGACTGGCTGATTGTGTGTTTGTTTTCGTTATATGGCATTCACTTTTTATGACTGCCATTAGAGCGTGCGGCCAAAGTGTTCAGATCTAAGCATTACTGGGCCTTTTCGAATGCAGCTAATATACAAACATTAAAGTTATATTTGGTTAATAATAACTTTTTTATAAGTCATAAAGGTGTATGAGTATATATTTTTTTTGCCTTTTGTTTATAACGGCTTTAACGCCTACTTAGTTTTTATAGGTTCTTAGAGGGCTATCGAAAATCCAAAAGAAAAAAATATTTTACGTTCGCACGAAAACAAAAAACACAACCGAGTGGTTTTTTCTGAAACACTAAAATTTTCGAAAATGCTGTTCACGTTTATTTTATTTTTTTAAATTTTTTTTAATTTGTTATTTACATTTGTTTTTATTTTTTTCCTTTATTGTTACTTTTTTTATAGTTTTTTTCTTGAATTTTTAAATTTTTTTATTGTTCCTAATTTTTTGTATTTTTTTACTATTTCTATTTTTTTATATTTTTGTTAATTTTGTATATTTTTGTTAATTTTTTAAATTATTGTTAATTTTTTATATTTTTCTTAAGTTGTTTATATGTTATATTTTTTATATTGTTTTTTTAGTTTTTGTATATTTGTTTTTATTTTTTTTTTCATTATTCTTAAATTCTTTTCATATTTTTTATTCTAAATTTTTTATGTATTCTTTATTTTTAAAATTTTTTAATTTTTATTTTTTATTACCGGCCTTTTGTTTATAGTGGCTTTAACGCCTACTTAGTTCTTCACAGCTTTTTAGAAGGCTATCGAAAATCCAAAAGAACAAAATAGTTTACATATCCACAAAAAAAACACGCAACCGAGTGGTTTTTTCTGAAAGACTAAAATTTTCTAAAATGTTGTTCACCTTTTTATTTAATTTTTTTATAATTTTTAATTTGTTATTTTATTTTTTTTATCTAATTTTTTCAATATTCTTAATTTTTTTTAAGTTTTTAAATTTCTTTCTTATTCTTAATTTTTTTGTTTTTTGTATTTTTTATATTTTTCTTAATTTTTTTATATTCTATATTTTTCATATTTTTTTTATTTTTGTGTATTTGTTTTTATTGTTCATTATTCTTCATTTTTTAAGTTTTTGTTTTTATTCGTAATTTTTTTATATTTTTGTTTACTTAAACATTTTGTTATTTTATTATTCAGAATTTCTTAGTATTCTTCTATTGTTTTTTACTATTTCTAATTTTGTTTTTTATTTTTGTTAATTTTTTATATATTGTTATTAATTTTTTTATATACTTATTAAATTGTTTTATTTTTAATTTTTTTTTTTAATTTTTTATATATTTTTATATGTTTTGTTATTTTTACTTATTTTTCTATTGTTGTTTTTTAGTTTTTTATATATTTTTTATTTTGAGTTATTCTAATGTTTTTAGTTTACCTTCAAATTATCTTTATGTTGAGTATCTAATCGGCTATTCAATGTCGGTTTTCTTCGATTCTGAAATGGATTTCAACGCATACTGCTTTGTAAGTTTCTAATTATTTTTCTTCGTCTGATTCTTCTTAGTTTTTTTAATTAATTTATTTTTAGTTATTCTAATTCTTTAGTTTACCTTCTAATTTTTCTATGTTGAGTATCTAATCGGCTATCCAATTTCGGCTTTTTCGATTCTGAAATGGATTTCAACGGCCACACTTCCTCAAAGTTTCTTCTTCTTTTTCTTCTTGGTTGGCACGATAACCCCTTACGCGATTTTGGCCGAGTTCAGCAAAGCGCGCCAGTTATTTTTTTCTAGTGCTAACCGGCGCCAGTTGGACACACCAAGTGAAGCCTAGTCCTTCTCCACCTATTCCTTCCAGCGCAGAGGCGGTCTTCCTCTTCCTCTGTTACCATTAGCTAGTACCGCATCGAATACTTTCAGAGCCGGAGCGTGTGTATCCATTCGGACGACATGACCCGGCCAACGTAGCCACTGGATCTTATTCGCTTCGCTATGTCTATGTCGTCGTAAAGCTCCTACAGCTCATTTTTCCATCGCGTACGATACTCGTCGTCGCCAACGTGCAGAGGAACAAAAAACTTTCGCAGAATCTTTCTCTCGATCACTCCAAGAGACGCCTCGTCGGATGTTGTCGTCGTCCCAGCTTTTGCGCCATACGTTAGGACGGGCATGATGAGAGCCTTGTACGAGTAGAGTGTTAGTTTTGTTCATCGACAGAGGACTTTACAACTCAATTGCCTACTCAGTCCAAAGTAGCACTTGTTGGCAAGAGAGACTCTACGCTGGATTTCCAGGCTGACATTCTTATCGGTGTTAATGCTGGTTCCTAAATAAAAGAAGCCTTTTACAACCTCGAAATCCTAACTTTCAACAGTGGCGTGGGTGCCAATACGCGAGTGCGCCGATTGTTTGTTTGATGAGGAGGCACATTGTTTTGTGATCTCCTCAAAATTTATGCTGCTTTCATAGTTCTGCGATACTTTATGTATGTAAATAAGTAGAGAATATGAGTTTTATTGAATGAAACCGGAATTCTGTAAATTCATAGGTGCGCCGACTTTTGTTAAAAATTAAAAATAAGTAATTGGCGCGTACACTTCTGTTAGGTATTTGGCCGAGCTTCTACTCCTTTTTGTGGTGTGCGCTTGATGTTGTTCCACAATTGGAGGGACTTACAGTTTTAAGCCGACTCCGAATGTCACATTATTTTTATGAGGAGCTTTTTCATGGCAGAAATACACTCGGTGGTTTGCCATTGCCTGCCGAGGGCGACTGCTATTAGGAAAAAATACACTTTTTTCTATAATTTTGTTGTTTCATGCACGGAGATTCGAAAGTTTAGTGTAAGTTTATGAAATGTGTGATCACTTTTTGTGCTTTCTTGTATCCAACAAACAATTTGTAGAAAAAAGCGAATAATATTTTCTGCCACAGAGAGCAAATTGCATATGATTCTTGGAAGAACATCAAACGGCTTCAGAAAATGCAAACTTAATATTACTTCATAGCACTGATTCTTCACTAAATTTAAATTTCGAAATATTTACGAGAATATTCACTTCCTCCGAGCAGAAATTTATTTCAAATTAAGCATATTTTCCCTTTTTTTGTAATAATTCCAGCATGCTTGTTATACGTGGCAACATTGGCCATGTGTGGGGTGGCCAGGCCTCCAGTGCTGTTCCGTTGTAATTTGAGACGTCTGCGTTGCTTTCACTGCCACATAAATGTGTAGACAGCACCAAAAAAACTAAAACAAATACAGGGAAATACATATACAGACGCATCAAAAAAAAAAAAAAATAGAATAATCCTTTGTATTTCCCAGCGTTGACTGTTGCACATATTTTCAAAATTTAAACAACAGAAATACATTAAAAAAAATATATATTTTTGAGTAAAAGCGGCTGAAATGTGTGTTAGTTAATATCTCGTTTTGTGCGTTGCGCGTGTTGAAAGGGCTGCCGCCTAACATACAACCATTCAAAGTGAAGCGAATGGAATGCGTCACCACTATGAAAATGCGGTTGTGCGCCTCTCTACTTCTGTGGCCGCCGTTGGTTGGTGCGGGCGACGTGTGCGTCAAAGCAAACACGGATGTGGCAATCATGAATCCTGTCAAGGAGTAAATGAGATTTCAACAACGTCACCACCGCCGTCGCCGCCGCTGCCATCTCAGCGCCACCAACGCCAAGTGTTTTCTTTGGAACGCTTTGCCAGCCTCTTTTCTTCGCTTCCATTTAGCAGCGCGTTTTCTTGCCACCCAACGAGTTTTCCATTTACTCGTAGTCCATCAAGCGAACGTTTCATTTTCTTGAGAAAATATTTGACTAATCGGTATGTATGAAGTATGCAAATAGGCTGCGGCAGCAATGCACGACGAAAGGGGTGCCCTGCCACAGAAAATACCACCATCAGCGTTATGGAGAAATTGATTTCTTTTATTTTTGTTTTTGTTTTTGGCAAGTTGCTGTAAGCAGGCATTTATTTCGTTGCTTTATTTTGACAGTTGACTGAAATCTTAGCAAAAGATTTTTGTTCCCTTTTGAAGCTGTCAAGTTGACAGCGCGCAGGTTTGCAGCGAGCGGAGAGGGAACACATCTCGTGCTTGCAAGGTGAATTCAAGTGCGGGAGAGGCCCCCAAAAATTGTATGGTGTGTTTGTGTTGTTTGATGGCAGACACACTGTCATTGCGTTGGCGTTGACGTGCCATGTGACGGCGACTATTTGTTGTTCATTGAATTATTTCAGTAGTTGGCTGAGGTTTGTTTTGACTTGAAATATGGAGCGGGTTTTTTCTATTCGTATTCAAAATTCAATATTTTTGTTTGTTTTAATTACCAATTTAGTTTAGTTAAAAAAAGCTTAACGGTACAGAATTTCTAATCTTAACTTACATACATAAAAATCTAAAGTAAAATTATTTTTGTTAAATGTATAGCATTCTCAGTCAAACATTTAAAAAACGTATGTGTGTATATACTCCTCTGTTCAAAATAATAGTAACGTGGCGAATTCATCATCATCATCATCATTTGACGCTACAGCTCTGTGTGAGCTTTGGCCTGCTGCACAAAATGTCTCCATTTGCTTCGAATCGCCGCGAATTACCAAGTTTTAAGTACAGTCAAACTTCTATAACTTGAGACTTCGAGTTAAATAATATTATTAAGTTTTTTAAGAAACTGCAAGTAAAACAATGCATTAAAATAATCAGAAATTACTGACTGCAAACCCAGTCGCCGTAGCCAAATGGACTGGTGCGAAACTACCATTCGGATGTACGCAGATTCCGTGCGTGAACATAAAATAATAAAAAAAAGTTTTTCTAATGGCGGTCGCCCTTCGGCAGGCAATGGCAAACCTCCGAGTGTATTTCTCCTCATAAAACCATTTGCCGTTCCGAGTCGGCTTAAAACTGTGCACCCCTCCCTTTGTGGAGGAGGTCCATTTGAACAACAATACGCACACCACAAATAGGAGGAGGAACTCGGCCAAACACCTAACAGAATGTAGGAATTATTAAAAAAAAATTTAATTATTATTAATAATTATTTAAAAAAAAAAAAATATTTTTTATTTTAATTTTTTTTTTTTTTTTTTTTTTAATTTTCTTTAGTGACTGGAAACCTAATTTCTTTTGGAAGTTTTCATTAAAAAGATATTTTAATTTGTTCTAAGCCATATAGGGGTCGGATCTACTGCTACGGTCCTTAATAATGTTGTCGAATGTGGGAAAACCTGCTATTAAAACTGATTAGCAAATATTACACAAAGAAGAAGCATCAGAAAGAAAAAAAAACATCCGCTTTAAAAATATATAAGTTTTTCTACGGATGCTTTAAAAAAACTAAACACCTGTATAATTTGGGATTTTCTCTAAATAATTCGACTTAGAAAAAAATGTGCCAAAATTCTTATTCGAGTTATAGAGAAACAGATTCTTTGCTAAGCCAAAACAAGCACAGTCTTAGCACGCTGATCGCGCTGCCTGATAGGTACGCCCACGCCCAGAGGATGGGTGTGCAAACACATGATCTCTACAGAATATGACTTCTTCTAGATGAGGAAGAAGAAGAGACGATCTCATACCTGTGCCATTGTTCTGCTCTATCCAGAGGTTGATTTATTAGTTTAGGTAGACAATTTTTTGATGAATTGGAAGATCTCAGTTCGGCATAAATCGGGGATATTCTAAGATTAGTGAAAAGTACAGACTGGTTTTAGAAGAGTCTTTCCCCATGCGGCATCATAATGGGCGCCTGAGTATGTCCCGCTTCAACGTAACCTATAGAGAAATTCGGTGTAGAGAAGTTCGAGTTAAGAGACTTAAATTGAGTCATTTGGTCTCTAAAACTTATTGCCCCTCTATTTATTTCTAGTTGTAGAAAATTTGAGTTTTCTATGTTCGAGTTATGGAAGTTTGACTGTATATTTTTTTTTAAATTTATTTTTTTATGTTTCTATAAAAGTTTAGTGCATTCAACAACAACTACAACAAGATTCACATAACTCTAAGCTCCAAAATTTGCACGAAAATCGCAAATATTTAATATATTAACAAAAAACTGTCATCAAAATTTCCAACTTTTTATTCCGAATTTCTAGAAATATTCTGTGTATGCAGTTTTATAGTCCATTAAATTTTAGTATAATAAAGTGTAAGTCTGAAGTCGCGCGAAAATCGCGTTGATTTTTGACAATTTTTATTTGCATACAAAGCACAGGTTCGCAAGTCTTTTATAGTGAAAAAATGCTCAACTCCGCAACAACATAAAAAAAAAATATATCAAAAACTTGATTTGAAAATTTGCTTTGTATGCAAACAAAAATTGTCAAAAATCAAATTTGAAAATTTTTATAATGGTGTTTTGTTTTTTTTTTTGCATGCGATGTTGACAATGTTCTGACATACAAATGCGCAACACCTCAGCAACAACAAAAAAAAGTTGTCAAAAATCAACAGCATATCCAAAATTTTTGTTCAAAACTCTGAATAAAAGTAGTGAAATTTTTGTGTATATTCTTTCAAATGTATTACATTTTTGTGAATTTTGCAGAAAGTTTGGAGTTTTGACTTATATGGTTTTTGTTGTAGAATGCATGAAAATTTTAGAAAAAATAGTACAATAGAAACTCGATTCTTGCACGTTATGAAAACCGGGCTCCATTGTATTAATTAAAACACTTAAAGCGATAAGTTTCATTTGAAATTAAAGAAATTTCCGATTTTTTGTTGTGTTGCATATACCAGCCAGCATTGTTTTGCTCTGACCAATTCAAGCATATATTGAATGCTGCTATTGCCTCCTCCCATGTAATTTTATTCACAGTTAGTTCCTTCACCGACTGTTTCATCGTCTTCATTACAGTATTCTTCCCTTAAAGTTGTGTATCCCGAATGAGGTGCAACAATCCATTGCTCGATAGCCCCAGATCCAAGGCTTCCTTAAAGGTTTAAATTTGTTCAAAAATGGTTCGATGGAGTCACTTTTATTTGATAATTTTTGTTCCGCAAATTTTCAGCCATCGTATTTCATGCCTATTTCTAAAGTTTGCAATCCAATCATTGCTAGCGTGGAAAACTCCAGGCTTTTCTTGTATTTTGCCATCTAATAACTTGGGTTTCTCTTTTAGCATCTCACTTGTAATCGGTACGTTTTTGGCCCTTTGATCCACAAACCAACTTAACAACGCCTTTTCCATTTTTGGAAACTCAGAATGTGTAAGAGTTTTCCTTTTACCTGTACCGTATTCAAATCGCGTAGCCAACTTCTTTATGGCCCGTTCAATTTTGTTTTAATACGAGTTGTTGTTGCTCTATGCACGTGAAAGTTTTGAGCTAATGCATTAATGGAAATTTCCGCATTTAATTTTTTCAGAATGTCTGCTTTTTATTTTATTGTAAGCAGCGTAAATTTTCTCTTTGTCATTATTAGGCCACACCATGCAAAAGTTAACGCAAAACTGTTATTTCGTCAGCAAATGAATTGGACGGTACTTCCCCTAAATTCATTCACTGATTTAATTCAAAGAATGCCATTACCAGAAGGACATCGACGGTACTTACCCTAGCTTTATTCTCAAATATACAACAAAAAAAAAAAGTATCGCAAGTATCGAGTTCCTACTGTAGTTAAAACTTATTAGTTCTTCTTTTTATCAATTATTTCATTTTGTATGAGTATAAAAAAGCTTAATGAACTATTGATGAAGTACAGCTGTCACTCACCCAATGGGATCAGCGCCAATTATCGGGCCAGGAACTCTTGGGAGTCTTCGAGACCAAAGCGCTTCACGAATAAGCCGAAGGCAATTGCAGACTTTCTTATCAAGCCGAAAAGAAGGTAGCTCCGATCGCTCGTTAGATAGAATACAATCCAATGTGTGTCTCCTGTCGGGAAAGGATGACAATAGAGCGCACTTTCTTTGTTTTTGTTCGGCGTGCGCTAGTCTAAGGAGTCTAATTTTTGGATCACAGGCGCATTTTAGCCATCCTCAACTGATTTCGCAGCCTCATTAAGAAATCAAAGAAGTTTGTGGCGGAATTAGAATTTTGTAATACCTTTTCTTTTTCTCCCCCGTCTTCCCACCCATACGTCTAAGGAGGCACATTTTTGGATCAGATGTTTCAAGTATAAATCAGCTACAATCTCTATCTATCAACATACAAGGTGAAGTCCAAAATAAACCAACCTGATGTCATAAAAATGTTTTTGACTTCCAGTGAAAGCTTGGTGTCATTCGGTTCAGTGGAAGCACAGTTATTGCGTCTTAAGTGCCAGTAAATTCGTGTCATCGGTTCAAAAATGAGTTTCGAACAAAGAGCTAATATGAAATTTTGTTTTCAAATTGGTAAAACGTTTACTGAAACATTTGAATCGATGAAAAAAGTTTATGGCGATGATTGTGTATCTCGTGCCAGAGTTTATGAGCGGTTTACGGACCGCCCACAATCAGTAATCACCAAAAACTCCATCGAAATTGTCCATAAATTTATCAAAAATGAACTGAAATCATCGTTGAAATTCATGGAAGCGGAGTTGATCATCTTCGAAACATCGATTTATCGCATTCTAACTGTTCATTTGAGTTTACGAAAGGTCTGTGCACGTTTCTTTCCGCACAAGTTAACTGAGGACCAAAAATAGCTCCGAATTCAACATTCGAAAGAGCCGTGAAAGGACGCGAACTTCCTTTACAACATTGTAACGGGTTATGAAACGTGGTGTTTCTAACATGAACCTGAAACTAAGCGTTAAAGTGCCGAATGGAGGTCCCCAGACGAGCCACCACCCAAAAAATCGAGTTTAGAGAAGTCAAAAAGTCGATGCTCATTTGTTTTTACGATACCAAGGGAATTGTCCACGGGCCAAGCCGTCAATGCAATTCGTGTTCGCCTAAAATGGTTCCCTGTGACTTCTACCGTGATATTCAGTAAACTGCATTTGGCCATGAAACGAAAGCGTTTTGCGTCCGTAGAGGCCATCCAAAAGGCTTGTACCGACATCCTGAAGGACATTCCGCTCAATGACCTGAAACACTCGAAAAGCTTTTAGATCGCGCAAGGCCTAGTGTATCGAGCCCAGAGGGGACTAATTTGAATAAATAAACGCGAAGTTATCAGAACAAAGCTCCTGTCGTTTTGCTTCGTTTTAGCTCAGTATTGTTTATTTTGGACCTCCCTTTGTATATCTCGGCCTCATTAAGAAATCAAAAGTTTGTAGGAGAGTTTCTATCTGGCAATATCCTCCCGTTTTCTCCATCTACACTTCCCTTCTTAGCTTTCAAGTATAATGCACATCTACAAGTATTTAAGTTTGAGTACAATTTGAGGCGGAGTTTCAATCTTAGAATATCATGCATGCATTTTCTGTCTTAGCTTCGTTTTTGAGTTGGGTTAATCACTCTAAGCTTTGCAATTTTGAGTTGCCGGCCTATTCAAATTCTACCCAGTCAACCTGTATATTCATAATCCCCCTAAAGTTTCCATGACATTAAAAATTTATTCATCATCTGTTCAATCCACAAATTACTACCGATTTAATAGCAATTCATTAACCCTCTGGTTGGGATTAAGTTCAATTGACAGATTTCGTTTTTTTTTCATGCGCGCTGCTCCCGCTTGCAAATCCACCACTTCTTGAGACAAATGCAAATTTTCCAACATATGTGCTAAATTTCAATCATTTCAACCATTTCATGCATCAACCTGACAACATTTTTTTGTTGTTTTTTTGTTTTTAATTTTTTTGACAACATAATTTCAAAACCAATGCGACTGGATTTCACTTGATGCGCCACTTTGCGTAAGGACCTCACGGCTACAACATATGAGTGTATTTATGTATGTGTGTATGTGTGAATGCATGAAAATATGTATGCACATAAATGCCCACAGCTATTTTGATTCACTTAATATGAATTTAATAGTTTGACAGCCAACCGTTAAAATGAGCAACAATGAGCGGCACCGCAGCACACCCTTTTTCGTATAAATTTTTTTTTTGCTTGCTTTTGGTTGATATGCAGACTAGTTTTCCTCAGCTCTTATTTTGATTTTAATTTATTCATAATATTTTTTATTAGGTGCTCACGCACACCAATAACCCACGGAGGAGGAGGGTTCATTCAAACGAGTGGGTATTTGTGGATATGTCGATGATACAAGCAAAAAAGGGGTGAGCCCTTTAGCTGATAATTCTTATGTCACTATTACTAAAAAATTTCAAAATGTTATCTCACCCTTTTTGTTTTCTTTTTTGGAAATTTCTCCCCCTCTTCGTCGAAAAATTTACAGCTATGTTAGCATTGTTCACCATTCGTTCGAGCGACGAGCGAAACATGTGCCTGATTTTCGCTGCCTAGCGGCCGCAGAAGGGTACACGACGCAGCTCGCTCTAAAACACAGCGCACCAATGTCGGGGTGTCCTTGTCATCCTTGTTTTACGAACGCGTGTGTGTGTTGGTGTAAATGTGCACGTTTCCGCCGTCTGCCTTATGGTGCGTGATGATGACGACGCTGATGACTTCCTTGTTTTTGTTTCGCAAAGTTTTTTGTATTGTATTTTTCGCCGGTAAGTGTGTGCCGCTAGTAACTTTTTTATGGGTTTCCCGCCGTTTCGTATGCTGTACATTTATTTGGAAAATTTGGCGTTAACGCCTTCTCGTTGCCGTCACTGCTGACGCGCTTCCTTCATGCTTCAGCGGCGCAGTGTGACTTGACTAACTTGCTTTTGTTGTTGTTGCTTGTGTTGCTGCTGCTGTTACGCTTTTGCGGCAGCCAGCGTCATTGAAAATTTTGAATATTCATGCACCTCTGTCGAAACGAGGAAAAGTTCATGCAAATATTTCACTCGCCGGTTGGCTGACTGCCTGCCTGCCTTCCAGCTTCGCCGGCTTTGCCTGTTTTGCCTGCTTCGATGATTCCTTTATTTTACTTGTAATTTTTGTTGCGCTTGTATTCAATTTGAAGTTTGATTTATGAATGATAATGTGTAATGACATGCGAAAATGGGGCGGGCAGCATGCGGCACACATACATACATGCACATTTTACCCGCGTACTTTCCCATATTGTGATGAGGTACGCTTCAGATGTAGGTATGTAAGTTGCATCCGTTTTTTTCGCGACATATGACTGCATATTTCCTTAATTTGCATTAATGGCACACATCTTTGTGGCGAATATGGTGGTGTTTGTTTGCTCTCGTATCGACGTAGACACACACCTATACACCTAAAAATAAATGTGCCATATATCTGTTTAATGTGTGGATTTATGTGCTATCATTGTTACACTTTTTCATCAGGATTAATGATGCATAGCCGAGTTTATTTCCAACAGTTGCGTGTCAATTAATTAATAATAACTGATGACTGTTATAAAATGAAAAAAAAAAAAAAATTTTTTTTAAGACGAGTAACCTTAATGCGTCTTGTAAGGATATCTTAAGTAGATTTATGAAGAAGACAGCGTCTTTATTTTTTTAATATTTTTTTTAATTAAAAAGTTTCCGAATGATAACACAGATTTCTATTAAGTTGGGGAATAAGTTCATAGCGTTTTTACCGAAGACTTATTTAAACAAAAACAAAAACCAATAATTATATCAATCAGTTAATCAATTATATATTTGGCGTTGTTGTTTATAACCTCTTCCGACCTCTCGACCGTTCTGCCAAAAATCGCCTGGTCTGGTGTCAAAGAAGGTGTTAAGCCAATTTTTAAGGACCTCTTTGTTATCGAAGGTAACACCCTTTATATGGTTTGACAGAGAGCGGAAAAGATTGTAATGGGTCGATGCAAGCACCGGAGAATACGACGGATGCTGAAGGATCTCCCATTCGTGCTCTTGGAGTGCGGCTTTGACGACTTGCGGAAGATGCGGCCTGACGTTGTCGTGAAGTAGTATGGTTTGACCATGTTGATCAGGTCTTTTCAGTCGAATAGCCTCATACACTTAGTGTAGCTGGGCAATGTAGAGCTCCTTGTTGACTGTGGCATTCTTTTCGAGCATTTCCATGTGCACCATACCCTCCCAGTCCCATCAAACACATATCTTGATCTTCTTTGGATGAAGATCCGGGTTGACTCTCGGCTTTGGCGTATCTTCTTTAGCCATCCACTA